>JAEIFU010000259.1:0-173615 GCA_018904235.1 Lordiphosa stackelbergi | reverse complement strand
TCTACTTTGGGAAACTCCAAGAAACATATTAATTCTAGTCGAACGCCACAATGAGAATTCTAGTCCTTAGCACGGTGGAGGCCTTGAACCAAATTCAAATCCAAATCTTAGTTGTGGTAATGAGCAGATAGGCAGTCCTTGCGACAGCCCTGCACTTTTGGGGAAAACCATTCTTGGATGATCTAAGCAGTCTGGCAAAACTTTCACCCCTCCTCAAAATGGTTCAGTACGAGGTTTCCAAAAACACAAGGTGATTTGATCCGGATTGGCTTTCAATCTTGATTTTTATCCAAGACAGTACACGATGGTAGGATTATTATACCCGAGCAAGTCTCCTGTTCTCAAGCACGGTCATTTATTGATCCGACTTCATCTGTATGTCTCCTTTTACATTTTTATTTCAAAGGTTTACAAAGCACTTGCAGCAACGGAAAAACTTTACATTTGTATTGGACAGCGAACAGTCAGAGAATAATTGTACCTTATGAAAAACAAAAACAAATAATTGGAAAATGCTTTAGGGAAGCACTGGAAACTATTCCTGTGGGGTTTTATTTAAGTTGTACATTTATATCATGAATTGAAGTATTTTATTCTAACGAATGATGAAATTCAACTTCAATTGAACTCTTGAGCTTTGAAAATTACATTGTGCTTTGTTCAGTTCAAGTGAAATTAGTTCTTAAAGATAAGATTCTCCAAATGCATTGTTAGACACATTATTAATTGAGCAAAGTTCTGTGCTAAGTTATTGAAGGTCACCACGTTTTGTCACTTCACTTTCTCGATCTACCCCAATCCATTTCCCCTTGTTAGTTTTGCATAGTTTCACATTTTCAAATCTACCCACATTTTATTATTAGTTTGGACTTATGAATTATTTTTCATTTTATTCCCATGTTATCAAGTGGCAAATTTTACAGTTAATCTTATCGCTTGACGTTTAATTAAATTGATTTCGGATTCCTTTTGTTGTAAAAGGAACTCGTGTTAAAAATAATGCCCGATACAGAGAATAGTAGAGAAAGAGAACCGTACAGCGGTGTGGCGCGAATCAAACTGACAGCTGAAATTTAAAACGTTTTGTGGGTTACCCGTACGGAGACTCCGAGCCATAATTGTTGCTCGATAAAGCATTATCAAGCCATAAAACATTGAGAATAGCGGGGAAAGTAGATTTGATGGTTACTCATACGGGCAGGTAGGAACACGTGCAAATCAAAAATTTCGGGATTTTGAAGCTTACAATTATACATATGTATAAATATATTCATATTGATGTGTGTGTGTGTGTAAATAACAATAGCAGTGCACAAACGGACAATAACAAAAGGCGACAATGACACTATTACTAAGAGCAGTCATTCCTCTTCTGCTTCTTCAGCCCCACTGTACTCCCCTGGGTTCCAGCTCCCGTGATTTGATTTTGTAAGCAATTGGAATTAGGCAGAATGTGTAGAATTGTGCGCGAGATGCGTTATTAAAGTTCGCCGCTCTCTAGCCGTCCGTTTTGATATGCAAAACGGGTCCATTCGGATTCTGCATACGCTTATTACGTCCAATGTCCCAGAGCATACACAAACCAATGCCCAGTAGACTGATTAGAATAATGCAGGTGAAAATTCCTTGAGCAATACCCGCAGTAACATAACGTTCACAGGTCCAACAGGGTTTCGGTTTATACAGTGGATCCATGGCGGAATCGATATCTGTCAAAGAGAGTAAAAGTAACAAAGGCAAAGATTTAGTTTTCAGCCAAAAAGTAGACTAAGGTTTGAATGACACAGAAGAGATAGCGGGGAAAGAAGCAGAGGAACCGACCGGCTGCAGAATCTCTAAAATTATGTGCAAGACAAGAGACAAAAAACTCACGCACTAAACACTAGAGCTCCAAAGAAGAGACCGCAGAATGCTTATAGGCATATTAACTGATCACTGCCTAGCAGCCGCTTACGCGAAAAAGCTAGGCATCACGACAGCAGACATCTGCAGGAAACGTAAGGAACCTGGAATAGCAGAAACTCTAGAGCACCTCTTCCCCCAAGTTTCACCTCGTTGGAAGAGGCGGCCATAAGTTCCCCCAAACAACTATTGGCTTTTGCCAAAACTACAAGGATCCTCCAGGATTTCTAGAGAGAATGGTGCCAAAAAAGGACCCAGCCTCACTAATAGACCGTAAGGTTTATGTGTGGCCCCCCTACATGAGGCCAGCCGGAAATAACGTTTACCCCCTTGGCAAAAAATTAGGTCCAAATTCATTTTTAAAGTAAAAACATAATAAAATTTAGAAAAAAAAACCTGATATACAAATTTTGGAAAATCTACCACCGAAATCGGAATTTGACCGGAAAAATGATTTCATCCAGTGAGGTTTAAACACATTTTCACTCAGGTTTTAACAAAATTAACTTCCTGTGTGAAAAATGCTCGGCGGAAAACTGTTGTATAAAACTCTATTGCTTCTTTCCGATTATATTTAAATCTGTTTTCAAAGCTTAACATAACAAAAATTTAAAAATGTGATTTTTAAATTATGGAAAATCTTGAAAACTTGGCGGAATATTGTTACAAAAACCACTTATTTTTTCCATTCGATCGGAATCAACAGAATCTATTCCATTAAGAAAATCCATACTTAAATTATTTACTTCTTTTTTCAAAATCAACCCACCTTCGTGTTGGGGTAAATTTTTTAATTTTCGACCTAATAGCTTCAAACTCATTTTCAAAGCTACAAATTTGGGAAATGCTGCAAACACAAATGCAAACGAGGCTAGGGGCTAGTCAAATATATAAATATACAAGGTGACCCGGCAAACGTTATTCTGCCATATGTTTTTAGTCCTTTACCCAGTTACGACTTTGCAGCTGGGGTTTCCCTCTAATTCCCAACCACATCTCACCCACTTCCCGACCATAACCCACCCACTTCCCATCGTCTTCCCACCCACATACCTCATCCATGCCCTAACATTTCGCATGTGGTTTGGTACTTTCGTTCGACGGCCCAAATAGGCACCCCTACGCGTTGCTGGCATGGCTTACATAGAGTATTAAATCGAATCGGACAATGTTGCAACCAACTTCATTTTGAAGCCTCTTCTTCAGGCTTTCCTTTTCAGTACGTTTCGGTTTGCTGAAGTGTAAACAACATAGTTTTTGTGTGCGCTGAAAATATCAACTCTTGTGACAACAAAACACAATTTGCGGAAAAGTTTACTTTTCTGCTTTCATTTGAAGTAAAATGCAGCTAAAGGCTACGGAGAAGCTTACGCGGAACAAGCATCATCGATTTCCACAAGTGAATTTTGGTATAGACGTCAAAATCGACGCCAAAGCAAAATATTCACGGTGGCAAGGTCATGCTTTGTATTAAGTACTATGAGCTGCTAGAAACCAGGTACAACCATCCCAGGGCAACTCTACCGAACTCAATTGATGCGTTTTGCAAGATGACAACGCTCGGCCTAAGGTAGTGCAGCCGGTCAAACCTATTTAAAAACTCTGAAATGGGAAGTCCCACCCCACCCGGCATATAGCCCAGATATTGCCCCATCCGAATCCTTTTTGTGTTCGAACAGAACTCAAAAATTAGATCGATTCGTGGATTGCATCAAAAGAAAAAATAGAGGAAAGTAACTTCGGCTCGACCGGTTATATACGGCATGATATAGGCAGCTTTACGATATATTCATCCGATTGATCATTTAAAATTGTGTTGAGACAGATAATATTTATAACTGAAACGTACAAACTCGCTACCATTGAAAACAAAACTATTTTTCGACCGATCATTCCTATGGAGCTATATGCTAAGCAGATTTAAACAGACTTGACAGATTATGTTTAGCATATCATATTGATCAGAACGAGTTTGGGAGCGATACATTGAAAACAAAAAAGTTTTTCATACTAAAACTTTTTTCAGATCTATCTTTGTTGGCAGCTATACTATGTTCGATTTGCAAAAACTTGGAAATTATGTGAAAGCATAAAAACTTAAAATACGAGGTTTGGTAGCGATAGATTGAAAACAAAATTTTTCACTAAAACTACTTTTTCAACCGATCGTTCCTATGGCAGCTATATCTATAGTCTGATCCGGCCGGTTCCGACAAATGTGCGGCGTATTTGTACTAAAAGACTTCGTGCAATGTTTGGTTACGATAGCTTTAAAACTGACGGAGGAGATAGCATAGAAACAACGGACGGACGACACGACGGACGGACAGAGGACAGGCTATATCAACTCAGCTCGTCAGCTGATCAAGAATATATATACTTTATGTGGTCGAAGATGCTTCCTTCTATGCGTTACAAACATCCGGACAATTTTAATATACCCTCTCCAAGGGTATAAAAAGAAATCTAACCTCTAGTCACAATATCCATATAGAACGAGTAGAGACTCAACCGTGCTCCTTGTTCCGAGTAAACAGTCACCGCCTTACAACATAAACTAAATTTTTTGCTATAAAATAGCAATTCACGTGGCACAAATGTAATATTCAAAAACGTAATCCGTCTAAGGCGCCAATTACCGCAAATGGGTAATGCTTCGATCGTTAGAATCTGCATATTAGTCTGCATTATTACCATAAAACCTTTATGCACATCATTCTCATCCAATAGGGCCACATGTAGACCCTCTCCAGTGCTATCGAATTTTACATATGTACGATTGTAATACACTAAAGTGCCCTCGGTTATCTCTGTGGCCAAAATAATCTTACGTACTCCAATGATACCCAGATCATGACGCAATATGGTAAGATTTTGAGGCTCTTCCGCTTTGCCTACATCACCCAAAAATACCACCTCTCTTGACTGATCACCAGATGGGATTATTTTGAAACCATAACGACGTATACGACGACGATCCAAAGCTTCTGTCTCCTCATCATAGGCCGTGTACAGTTGAATGAGTTGGGTACAGTTGCTCAAATGTTGGGACATGGAGTACATGAACTCATCTAAAAGAGATTACAAGAGGTTTACTTTGGTTATACTGCAGGATCAGCTAAAGTGACCCACCTTGCTTATCTCTATCAGAGTTGGTAAAATTGAATACATGTATTTTACCCTTTTGGCACTGAGGTTCAAAACGTTCCTCTTTGTTCTCTATAGCATGCCAGTCTATTTTTCCCACTTGTTGTAAAGCCTTTAGAGGTTTCTCCACTTGACTATAGTATGTCCGGGGTAGAATTTTACGCATATAAGGATAACAGTCGTCGCATTGAAAATTACTGCCGGTTAGCTGAAGTTTTTTTAAAGTTTGAGCATTCTTCAATTTGTGTACAGTTGTGTTCTCTTACCTTCGGTGCAAAGTAGGCAATAATCATGTGATCTTTCTGCAAGGGTTTTATAAGGCTGGCAAACTCAACGGTGCTCATAGCTTGAAATATGCTAATGTTGGGGAGTCTGTGGGAATGCTCGGGCCTTAGTTAAGCTTCTTTAACATAGTGTTTACTTACGTATCGATGCCCCAGATCAGCACTGGCGGGGTGTTGGGTATAAAAACCATAGCCATTGAGTGTACAAAAAAAAAAAAAAAAAAAATAAAAAAAAAAAAAAAAAAAAAACAAAAAAAAAAAAAAAAAACAAAAAAAAAAAAAAAAAAAAACATATGTCACGCGATAAGGCAAGGCCCAATTGAGTCACGATGGGGAGAGTAATAATTTGTACATACAAGTGTTTGGCGCGGGAGTTTAAAATGAGTAGGACAACTATCAAAAACATTAAAAAGGAGAACCCAACTTTTCATTGGAGGAGGGAAGAGGGCTCTAGCTTCCATGAAAAGCTTTATGATAGCAGGTTGACAAAACTTTCTGGGAAAAAATTATGAGTTTAATATGCTATTCACAATTGATTGCTTTTGCTAAGAGATCATTGCAAAGGTTGGCTTCTTAAAGGACAGCGCACCGTGGGCGGGCTAATGAAAGTGTGTGGAAGAGTGAAAGGGTGGTGCGGTATCCACGCAACTCAGGAGGCAGCGATGTAAGTGGCGAGTTAGCTCCTCATGTCGTTTTTGACCAACTGTCGGCACAAGGAATGTGTGCGTATGCCATGTATATAAACAAATAATGCGATTCTCTTTTCAAGAACATTAGCTCTAGGGGCAATGAGGATCCCCAGCACAAGAGGATCATGTGGACGACGCGATGTATGTCGAACGGATGAGCCGCAGAACTTTCATGGTCAGCTGGGACTTCTTTGTCGCCGCGTCGTGTCACTCTTCTAATCTGCCGTTCTTATAAATACATAACACGAGATTCCATGCCGACAGTCGATTCTGCCCTTTCCTGTCGTGTCCAAGGAGCCCATGCCTATTGGAGCAAATTATTGAAAAATTACAATTAAAGGTCACGATGCTAAAACGATTTATATATTTCGATTTATTTACGTTTTACATCTGGCTCTTGATCTTTACTGCAAGTAAGGACCTGAACACCTAGAAGCCTCACTACCGTTTCTTACAAATCACATAAACTATGTACAAATATTGCATCATTAAAGCTACCATAACTATCCTGTTAATTAGTTTAAATTTTCCGCCAAGTTAAATTTGAAAACGAACTGAGAGGAGCGTATCACAGCTTCGGAATAATTGCAGAGATTCGCACACTTTCCAAGTATCGTACATTAACTCAGGAAATGAAACGAAATCGAGCAGCATTCAAAATAAGCACCAGCGTTATCAAAAACAGTGCATGAACGGTTAATTTATTGTACAATGTTCTTACTTCAAGAACAATTTAACTCCAACCAAGTTGAACTTTCATCATGTCGTGATCATTTAGAACCTTTGTCCTCATAAAATTAAACAACATTTCGTTCTCGTTAGGAATTGACGGCTCATTTACTCACATTCTGAACAGGATTTTTCCGTGCAGCCTTTCAACGATATTATTTTGTCTGTGCTGAAGTTTTAATACACTTGTAAAAGCTTGCTCCGGCGGTTAGCGATTTCGATCTAATTTCGCAGATAATGTAGATTGACGAAATATATTACTAATACTGACCTAGTTTAAGAACGCTTTTCTCACTTAAGCCCATTTTCCGAATGATATTTCCTTTGGCAGCTACAAAAAGTAGTCATCCGACCCGGGCGGTTCAGACCTATTAGCATTGGTTAGAAAGGTACTCGATTATCTTACCTACTCTCAGAAAATTATTTTTTCTAAATATTAGAAAATTAAGTCAAGGGCCGACAATTAAGTCGGACTAAAATTAAGAAATGATTTCTGTATTTAAGAATTTTTTTCTAATAATTCCTTTTCAGGGCAAATTTACTGAAATTTACTGAAAACTATAGGTGAGGTAAAATGTATTCGGAATACGAATATCCCCAATTACAAGGTCAGCACGATTAATTTCTACCTCAATGATTAGATTTCATCAAAAATATTTAAAGAAAACTATTGGCCATATTTCTAAGCATACATCAAACATCAAAAATCATACATGAAACATCATCCATCAAATAAAAGTTTGACTTATGCTGAACGCTTTAATAAAATTTTTACCGCTTTATTTTTAAACGACACCATAACATTTTCTGTTTTTTAATCCATCACAATCAAAAATATTAACAATCATGATTGCACACACACATTCGTTCACCACAACAATCAAAGTAGATCCATCGTTTTTTGAGCATCGATTTGGGCTGATGAACCAGCAAATTGTTTTATTTAATTTTTAGAAATTTTAAATAGCAGCAGGAAAGTATGCTCTTAGTTTTCAACAATCGTTCGTTATCATTAAGGGGCCTTAACACCCAACACAAATAAATGGAGGAAAGCTATTTTCGGCTGGACCGAAGTATATATACCCTAAGAGCATAATATAGGCCTGACAGTTTGTTATATGGAAGCTCTACGAAATATTCATCCGATTTGGATCAAGCTCTCCAAAATTGTGTAATAACTGTCATAACTGGACAGTATAAAGACGCTACCTTTAAAAACAAACACAGTTTTTCTTACTAGAACTGCTTTTAAAACCGATCGTTCCTTTGGTCATTCGTTCTGGCCGACAAATGTCCAGCGTTTTTGTTTCAAAAGACTTCGTTTGGTTAAGAAAATTAAATTTTGTGGAACCTGTAATATTTGTTTACTTTTAGGTATGGGTACCTGGGGTACCCCGCGCAATTCACCTGCAAAATGGCTCAAGATTTTCTTTAAAATTAAAAATTCGGGGTTGACACAGAAATCATTACAGATTTTCGTATTGACGCTTGTATTTCAAATTTAAACTGCTTGAATTTATATGTGAAGTGCCAAAAAAAGCTCGGATATTAGATCAGATGGCAAACATAAAGCGAATTGATTTTTGCTTTTTGCTTTAGCAAAGTTGTTGCTCTTGGCTTGGCCTACAAAACATTCCTTTGTAGCAAATCAAAAAAATTACATCTTCGTACTTAAAATTACAAAAGATGTCCAAAAAATCCAAGTTTTCAAAACTTTTTTCCAGTTTTCCAACTTTTTCCTGAAACTCGTTACAAATTTGGACAATTAATATAGGTAAAAGCTGTTTCTTAGACCAAAATAAACAAACCGTTAGTACGAACGAAATTCATTTAAGCACTTACTTAAAAGCCCAAAAGCATGAAAAACTGTGATAAAAATTCGAAAAAACGAATATTATCGGTAAAAAAGTAGATAAATTAAATTTCTTTGGTTACATTTTTTAGCTATATTTTTTAAAAAATTTAATATACAAAACAATCGAAATTTTTAATTGTGTCAGCCAATTTCTACCTAAAACTGTAATTTTTCGAGTTAAAGTTGAAATTGTACATACCTTAGGGCTCTTAACTATATGAAGGACCAATCGAATGTAGTTGGTATGTTCCAACCGATTGTTTATTTTAATCTAAGCTACATTTTCGTCCTCCATTGCTTAGTCAAATTCGTTACAGTTTTCAAGACAAAGTTGAAAAACAGTACAAAATGAGGGGAAAACATAATGAATATGCGACATTTTTTCAATTTTGAGCTTAAAGATGTGACTACTTTGATTTGTTACTTAAAAATGTTTTGTAAACCAAGACAAAAGCAACAACTTCCTTTAAGACGTCATCGCGATATTTCAAATAGTTTACGAGATATAGAGTTACAAGTCCCAATCATATGCTTAAAACTTCAAAGTGCCATAAAAAGGAATCGGCAGCTAACCAGACAAAACCCAGCGAAGGATTTTGTACTACCATCATACCCTTTCAGAATTTTGTGGTCTCGACCGTTTAGTGTTGCACAGTGTTAGTCATAAAATCCAAGGGCTTACTAAAAGACTGGTTATATACTATTTGAGTAATAAATCTACAGAGGAATAAGAAAAACTTATTCATATCGGTATACATTTGATATGAAAACTGTGACTGCCATTTCGTAACAATTTTTTCTCGTTGTAGAGGAATTTTAGCATACAGTAAGCAATTGACTGAAAATCCTCAAGTTCGTGGACAATAACTCATACCCTTGCAAAGGGTATTATAATTTTGCCCAGAAGTTTGCAACGCATAGAAATATTCATTTCCGACCCTATAAACTATATATATTCTTGATCAGGGTGACGAGCTGAGTCGATTGAGCTTTGTCTGTCCGTCTGTCCGTCTGTCTGTCCGTCTGTCTGTCTGTTTCTACGCGAACTAGTCTCTCACTTTTAAAGCTATCGAGCTGAAACTTTGCACAGACTCTTCTTTTTACTGCACACTGCTAATATGTCGGAACCGACCGGGTCGGATGACTATATCTAATAGCTGCAATAGGAACTATCGGTCAAAAAGTGGGTCTTTGTGAGAAAATTTTTTTTGTTTTTAATGTTAACGTCTCCCACTTCAGCGATTATTAATATTATACGCTTTCACATAGATTTGGAAGTTTTGGTCAAAATCGGATGACTATATCTTATAGCTGCCATAGAAACTATCGGTCGAAAAGTGGGTTTTATTTAGAAAAATTGTTTGTTTTAATGCTGGCGTTCTTAAACTCTGATGTATTGAAACATTTGCAAGGGTATAAAAACTTCGGCAAAGAGGAAGTTTGCTTGGCCTTCTCGTTATTAAAAGATCTGGTATCATAACAAGTCAGAGTGTTGCGGTCGAGTGCCCCGACAGCAAAATACCCTGTTCCAAGTAATGTGGTTCCTATAGCTTTGAACTCCTTTTATTTTAAAATTTATTTGAATAAATGGGGAGGCGCACTTGCATATCTTCGGTGTTTTTGCTCGGATCTTATAGTGGTATACAGAATAGACAGATATTGGGCCTTACTGAATATATATTAAGTCACTAGGTTCAAGCTTAAAAATTGTAGCTCTGACAGTTTTTCGCGGTTAGAAGAAGGAGGAGGAGGAATTTGCCAAATCTGGAGCAAACTTGATCTGGGTACAGTATACATCTACATACACGCAAAAATTTGTGGCTCTACCTCTTATAGTCTCTGAGATCAACGCGTTCATACAGAGAGAGAGAGACAGTTTCTCGCTGCTAAAAGATGGAGGAGGTGGAATTTTCCAAATCTGAAACCAACTCGATGTGGGTACAGTATACACCTACATACATGCCAAAAATTGCGGCTCTATCTGTAACAGTCTCTGAGATCGACGCGTTCATACAGACAGACAGACGGACAGACGGACATGTCTAAATCGACTCGGCTGTTGATGCTGATCAAGAATATATATACTTTATGGGGTCGGAGGGTTCTTCTGGCTGTTACATACATTTGCAAACTTCATGATCCCCTTTTTCCATTTTAATGGGAACAGGGAAAAAAACTTTGTTTATCGTTACCGTAGGTAAAGGGTATACTAAAGGTCAAAGTATGTAACAGGCGAGGCATCCGACAAAATTATTTCTTGATCAGCATCACGCGAGACGATATAGACTTGTCCGCCCGTCCGTCCGTCTGTCCGTCTGTCCGTCTGTCTGTATGAACACCTAGATCTCAGAGATTGTAAGAGATGAGTGGGACAAATGCTTCTTTTATCTGCACGCAGATCAAGTTTGTTTCAAATTTTGGACACGCCCCCTCTCGCCCCCGCCATTTGGAAATAACGTTATATCTCTACAGTTTTAAAGATAGACAATTCGTACCTTTTAGAGATAGTTAGTAATTAGCAAGAGATCGAGAATAAAAAAATGGGAAAAACGGTTCTCAAGTTATGAGCAAAAAAGTGAACCAAGCCCCCCCTACCACCCTCCCACCCTAAAAAATGTTGCATACTTTTTGGATGGTCACACTAAGAAACGCAGGAACACTGTTAAACATATTTTTTTCATGAGTAACGGGTATATCGAAGTCGGTAAGAGCCGACTTTAACTTACGCTCTCGTTTTTTAATTATTAAGACTCTAACGAGATGAAAAATTGTCCTATTTGGTATCAATATCACAATCCTTTTGAGAAAGTGGAATTGTTGCCTGTCCAAATAATTATGCCACCGACTGTAGTTGCTCTTCCAGATGTCATTTAAATTGGAAATAGGAGGAAGTCTTACTCATAGTCCCAAGCAATTCACTTGTGTTCCACATTTGTTCCACTTGATCTCTAGCCACATGTTGCCAATCGTCTCACTCCACAATTCATGCGTAAGCCTTAGCAATAAAGTTGCGATTAAAAGTATGAAACAGAAAAAATACAAAAGCCGATAAGATAACTGCCAGTTTTATCAATCGCACAGTTTGTTGGCTCTCTCCCTCTTCAGTCAGCAAGCGACACTCTTTTCGAATAGACGTGAAAATGCAACCAATTAGTTGCAACGATAAATACCAATAATACAACGACAAACAAAATATCGAATAAAACCACAAAAATATGGCACAAAATACACGCAACTCCGATCTATCGCAGATAGCGGTCAATGCCAACAATATACCCGATGGTGGGTAGAGAGTGAAACGTATTGTGCGGTTTTAATTATAATCCAACAAATTTTGTGTGTGCTTTTAGACAGCGTCGATTGTGGCATCAAGGGCTTAGGCTGGTGTCGTGGTCCTGGCTGTCAGAAATTTGCACGACTGCGCACTTTTGTGCTAGTCCTGGCCTGCTCCGGACTGCTACAGGGCGCTTGCGAGTCCTACTTCCGGGTTTCAGCAAAACAGGCAGCCTTTCAGTTTGGCTACAGTCCCCTATTAGCCGGTGAGTAATTCTCAGTGCTATCGCGAATAAACCAGCTATGTGAAACAGTACAAGGTGTTGGCCTGAATCGTGGCGAGTTCTACGTAGATTTTTGTCTCTTATCAGTTTTGGCGATATTGTTTATGATTTGAAGCTCTCTCTCTCTCTCATTCTCTCTCTGGGTGGAGATATCTTACCTACGTTCGTCATCTGTTTGATTATGGAATGTGTAATCGGAACAACAATAACAATATCTTGGCCATGCTATACCCCGATTTTTATTTGATACAATAGCAGGAACAAGTGTTAAGACACTCACATTTATGGGGTCAATTTCTAAGAAATTAACAAAGAATTCTAGACGGAAGCGTCCACCTGGGTTACCCCCGTTATGGCTGAAGTGTTTACGCTGGTAGATGCTTGTGTGTGAGTGGATTTGAGCGTACTTAACTGATGAATCGATTCAAGAATGGACAACGTACTTACACCCCGGCAAGGGAATCTTACTTTTGTTCAGAAGTTTGAAGAGATAAGAAGAAAGTATTAACATAAGGTAGAAAGCGATTTGAATACATATAATCTGTAGAGAATTTGAACGAAAGTAATGCTGGTACACTTGCAGTTGGGAGAATAAGTAAGACCCAGGACTGTCCTGATTTTTTTTCGGAAGTCTCCCGGAAACCGGAGAAAAACTACTTTTCTGCCCGACCTGAAAGCTGGAAACAAATATTTTAAATTAATTTTCGTACAATTAAATTATGGTTCATATATTTAAAAGGAAGGTGTTAATGTTCTTTGAAAATCGGTCTCACTTCTAAAAAGCAATATCGACATTATCATTAAACCTATTATTATCATCTACTCTAAATAGAAATCTCGACAAATTTCGATTTAACTTTCGCCTTTTGAATTCAAATGGTACAAGTTTACATATATTATACATTTTTTAATGATGTTGACCGGCTGCTCAAAATCAAGATGATTCAAATCTTTAAATATTGACAATTTTCTTCCGACTTGTTTTATGGAGATCAGGGAATCAAACTTGAAACAAAACCCGGAACCGATATTTTATATTGTTTGAGTACCTATATCCGAGTTCCAATATTTTTCCGAAACTGCCAAACTGGCACTTAATCTTGGGAGACTTTTACGCAATTTGTTTAAATCCAGAAAGGCTTAACAAATCTTTTGTATTTTGAAACAGAAAAACGCGAGATTGGTCTCTTAAAAAATATTACATTCTATTCTTCTTAGTCCTGCATTATAATGTCATGATAACCTTTGAATAGAAAAGTACCTTTACGGATATGACACACAAACCTCTATCAACCAAATTACAATTAAAAATGCCATAGAAATTTCTTTAGGTTGGTTTCAAAACTCCCAAAGTTTGTTAGGAGATTTGGCCAAATCTACAATTTTGACGAGCTAAATCAATTTTGGAAATGTAATCAACATCATCTTTCTGGATTGGTTGCATCGAATGAAAACGAGAAAACAAAGCTGACTTCGTCTGTACCGAAGTTCTGATACACTTGAAAAAGCTTGTCTCAACGATTAGCGACTTCGACCAAACTTCCCAGATCAGTTTAAAAACATTCAATATCAACCATGACCGTGTTTGAGAGCTGTAATATTGAGAACAAAACAGTATTTTTCACAAAAACCCATTTTCCGACCGTACATTTCTATGGCAGCTACAAGAAGTAGTAAAACCATCATGCCACTCAACCACAATTGGCGCCATCGATCTATGGTGGCGCCATCTCTTGACAATAAACTTGCTAAGGGTTGCCAAGTTGGCGCGAAAATATTTTGAAGTTTTGCATATGGCTTAAATTTCAGTTATAATTTAAACATTCTTCATAAAATATAAAAAACAATCAACAAATTTTATTCAAACATCAAATTAACTCATAACCAAATGCAAGCCTGTTTTAGAGACGAACCATTAACTGGAACACAAATGTTCTAACTACATTTTCTGAAAACTTCTTATTATAAAATGAAATCTTTCAAAGTTCTGTGGACTTACAAACCAACCGTATCTGTGAGATTTCTATGTCACACCCGATGTTATCTAAACAGAGAAAAAAGATTAAATTCATTTTGACATTCACCTGCTTAAAATTAACTTTTTAAAAAATATCAATATTTTCTCTATAATATCTTTCTGGTCCAAAGTAATATCATTCACTTAAATTTATATTTAATAGTTTCAAAATGATACAAAAAATGGAATAATGATATGTTAAAAAATATCGATTTGAAATTTTTAACATATCAATTTGATATATTTTCATATCGGAGCAAAATTAATATGAAAAATATAATTTTTTATCACTTATCTAAAAACAAAGAAAAGCAGCTCTGACACAAAACAGAAGTGCAGGCTAAGGCCCAAATATGATTCGGAGTTGATTCCCTTATCAAGATAGTATTGCAATTTCACATAAAACCTTAACCATTTCTTACTTGAAATATTTATTTGCTTGTATGGAAACCGCCGTTGAAATATAGAAAAGACACCGATAATCCTATGTGTTTTACAAATAGCTTTCCGATGCAAAACAGTTTTGGGTTGAAACGACTTTTCAAACATAGGTTCACCAAATTTTCTCTATTGGTCTGCATCCAAATTTTAAAGTTCTAGATAGTTTGGTTCCCAATTATTCATAGTTTGGTTTCGATTCTCAAAAAAGTTTTTAATGTTGATGACTCAGGTCTCTTGGTTTGTAAAATACTGTGATCCGGTAAGAATTTTATATCCCAAAATTATATAAATCTGTTAAGGATTTCTTTCTGTTTGAAGTTCTATTTCATAAATAGCAATTTTTCTAAAACTAATTCTTCTTACTCATATACGTCATGTCTTATCATGTTGTACATCAAATTTGATAAGATTTTGAGCAATGTGGGGATTACAGTGTTACTCATACACCGCCCTAAAACATTCATTACAGAATCTAATCTAACCAAGCACATGCCCTCATCTGACATTGCTAACACCATTCGATTTCTAACTTACTTGTTGGTATCTCTTTCCAGACTGGTTACTGGTCAGCAGTGGACTCTTTCAAGCTGTTTTCGCTTTGGCCTTTGCTTTTTGGGCTGATGTTTTTCATCCCATCAAATGGTTGGTGGGTACCCTTATGCTACAGTCGGTGACCTGTGTGGTAGCCGTGATTCCATCGATCATGAATTTGTAAGTAATTAACAATCAATCAATTTGGTATACGGATGAAATAAGTATAGTTTTTATACACAAGGGTATAATTAAAATTGTCCACATGTTTGAAGAGCGTAGCAATATATATGTATATATTGATCAAAGTCCTCAAATAAGTTTAGGCTACCTTAGAAACGATTGGACAAAAATATTATATAGTTAATTTTTAATTTTTTAATTTAAATGTCCTTAGGACAGCGTTGCTTAAAATACCAATTAGCAACTCAAGATAAGCCCAAGAAGTGTCCAAAATTTTGAGTCAAAATCTATGTTAGTAAGGGTTTTGAGCATATTTGTTTATTTCGGAAAACCTTAAATCGAGTTGATTTTGTTACGTATTCAAGAACATTTTCGAGGGTGCCACAGAAACCTCTTCCAACCAAATTCCAATTCTTGGGTGCCACAGAAATTGTTTTTGTTTGGTTTCAAACTTCTTTTGTTTTGTTAGGAAATTTAGAAAAGCCGGCTTCGCAGTGGCTCCCTCTGTCAATGGTGTCGCCCTCTACATAACGGACAGCGGATGAAGGGCTGGCAAGTTATACCTCATGTTTGGCGCCAAAATTTTTTAAAATTTTTATTTTATTTATGGAGAATATACTTAAATTTGAACTATAATTTAAAAATGCATCATAAAACAATCAAAAATTTCAGTTAAAATCAAATTAACCCATAACTAAAACAAGACAAATTTTTTGGCGAGAGATTCATCCCGGTTTTTAGAGATGAAAATTTATCTGGAAGAACTGGTGCTCCAACTAGATTTTCTAATAAAAAATATAAATCTCTCGAAGTTCTGTGGAACCAGCGAAATTTTACCAACCGTCAGTAAAATCTCTAGAGATTTCTGTGGCACCCCCGTATTAAATTGTTCTTAGTTATCCATATTGCATTTAAATCAACTTATCCCAAAATTGAGCTTATTTCTTTAAATGAAAATTTCACAGGGAATGCGCAAAAGTGCTCGTAAGGACAAAGTGAAACGGAATCAGAATTGTTCTATAAGGTGCAAAAAGTTGCAGCTTTAACAGACTTAAACAAAATTTGGTGGGGCTTTGCAAAGGTGAATTTTTTTCACAAATTTTTATTTTATGAGATGGGAGACGAATACCCCCAATAAAAATTAATTTCTACAGAAAAGGTTATAACATAAAGTATATACCACAAAATTTGTTATTAAGCTATTGTAAATCGGAGCAGAAAAGTATGCTCTAAATTTTCAACAATTATTCTTTAGCATAAGTCAACTTTAACTCTGTCAAAAAGTGAGTTTGGCGATAGTTTGAGACGAGAGTCTGATGTTAGTTTGAGGATTTACAAAAACAAAACAAATAAGGTGTCGCATTTTTAACACAAAAGGAATAAATTGGCGATATGTGGCATCAATTTCTTTTGCCCTATTTATATGGACAGAGTGATAAATAAAGCTTGAGAATTACAAGCAAGCATTTATGGGTTTCAAATAGATTTCTTACAGTAACCCTTTAGTTGCCTCGTCTCAGACGCGCGGCGTGGCGCAGTCGTCTAAAACGTCAGCCCCATTGTGTTTTTCAGTCCAAGGGAACTGAACTCGAATCCACTCAGAGTGAAGTAAAAGTTTTTCATGTAATAGATAAAAGTTTGTTTAATTCGTTGTTTATCGGAACAGGCAAGCTAGGGGGCTATAGCAGCAAGCCCAGCAGGGTTGTAGCCAGCGCGCACACATTTTTATTATTTTTTTGTGCGAAACGCCCTGAGAAGAGACTTTTTCGTTTTAGAAAAAACGCTTTCTCTCCTCCAAGAAGTGTTGCAGAGTGACACATTTCTTTCCAAAGGGAGATGAGAATGCGATTTCTATGCGATATCGCCAGAGTGAAGCGACATCTACTGGAAGAATCGCATTCTTATCTTCTGCGATAAAAAATGTTTGCTGGGTTTAGAGTTGTGTTAAGTCAGCATTTGTGGCGTGCAACATTGAAGATGACTGTATTTGTGATTTTTGTTGGTGCATTACAAGCTCTTATATGCTGCTTCAACTGCATAATCCATAGGGTCCAAAGGACCCACCATCTTTTTTGGGAAATGGTCCATCACTTCTCGAGTCATGCTAATTTGAGCGTTTTGTTTAATTAACTTTAAAATAAACTATTCCAAACAATTCTACGGTTTTTTGTAGCAAAGATATAACATTTTGAGTACATGTGCTGTCCAAAGGAAGGCAATGCAAAAACACTACAGTAATGTGTATGAAAATGTAAAAAAATTAATCAATCTTCATAGCATTTAGCACTAAATGGCTTATTTAGAGTGTTTTCCGAGTGCGGAAGGTCACTGCATGTATATCGACGCGTGACGGGGTGGTTTTTTTTGCTATGTCCCGCGGTCGGCTACCCGGAAAAGGTTAGGCAATGCAAAAACACTAAAGTAATGTGTATAAAAATGTAATAAAAAACTTAATCAAAATCCATTGCATACTTATGGGCATTTCTAGCACATACATTTAAATGGCTTATCTTTCTTTTAAAGTTTATAGCTTGAAGATATGAAGATACACTTTACTTTAATTTTTGTTCCCTTAATTTACCTTAAAACCTCTTAAATTTCTTAATAGTGCTGACGGAGTCCAGGCCAATGACACGTTGGTGGATGCCAATCTATGCGCCACTTCGCTGGCTCAGTTCCAGCGTCTGACACTGACGGAGCAACAGGCCAGTACGGTAATCCTGGTGATGCTTTTTGTGCTTCAGCTAGCTCTTGGAATGGGTAGCCTGGCTTATTATACCATTGGAGTGACCTATATAGATGAGAATTCCCTATCCCAGGACAGTCCGGCAGTTATAGCAGCTGCCTTGGCTGCTCGCATCTTTGGTCAGCAAGCCGGATCGTTTCTAGTACTTGGAGTGGGATTGACCCATGTTGGTTGGTGGCTGGGTTGGGTCATTCTAGCTCCTTTAATCTTTGTGGGCGCTGTTCTGTTGGGACTATTTCCCAAGCGTCTGCCCAAGACAGTGATACATCAGGCCGCCCAGAGGATAATGGAACAAACGAATATGCGAGGATTTGGTAGTCAGTTCTCCACCTATCTGGATGATACGAACTTTTGGCCTTCCTTGAAGCGTTTGTTCAACAATCGCTTGCTCATGGTCAACCTGCTGAGCATCATGTGTGTCCAGAGTGCGGTGCTCAACTTTAATCTGCAGGAGGAGAGCTATTTGCAGAGTCGATTCTTTCTGCCGTTCAACGAGCAGGACGGCTTGACGGCGGAATGGAGGTCCGCCTTTGTGGCATACTTCCTGCGGCCACCCGTGATGGCTGTGGGCATGTTGATTGGAGGTCTGGTCATTGCTAAGGCTAAACTTTCGGCACGCACCATTACTGGCATCAACATGGGTTTGGGTTTGCACTTGGCAGGCATTTTTGTGGCCTACATATTCATCAAATGCGATGTGGGCGCTATAGCGGGAGTGGTAAGTGGAAAGCTGAGTCAACCCTACTGCTCGAGTCAATGTCTGTGTACTCCGACCGCTTTTATGCCCGTCTGTCCGGAGAACAGCACAGTTACCTACTTCTCGCCCTGCTATGCGGGCTGCTCGAAGCAGACTTCTATCAATAGCTTTGAGCTGTATGAGGATTGCTCCTGCAAAGGTGATCAGACCATGGACTCTGCGGGATTGTCAAGGGCTACGGCAGGAGCCTGCAGCTCGGATGTATGCGATCAGGCCATTATCATCTTTCAAATATTGAGCGTTTCGGCGGTTTTTCTACTGGGCATGAGCATCATTGGAAAGACTTTGATCACGCTGCGCGCTGTTCTACCCCAGGATAAGACCCTGGCCTTGGCCTTTGAGTTAATGATTGTGGGTCTATTTGCCTATGTGCCCACACATCTGAGCTATGCCCTGGTGACGCGTAAGTTTGCTGCTGTAAATCATAAAATAGTTCACTTATTGATTCCATTTTCAGGCTCCACCTGCGTCTACTGGGCACCCAACTATGAGCGTTGCCTGCTGCACGAGACGCCCAAACATGGCAATATACTGGACATACTGACAGCCAGCTTAATCCTGGCTGGAGTGCTCTTTGATATTCTCGTGTTCATCTTTGCCAAGGGTCTGAATCTGTACAACTGCAAGGTGACGGACAACAATTACACACCCTCCCTGTATGCACCCATACCACATGAGGATACCACTGCCTCCGCCTCGGCTCATGCTGCGGCTTCTGCTATGGCTCAGGGTGGCAGTCCCATTACGACCACCACCACCTCAATGGCTTCCGGCTCACCTATGCAACGCCGCGATGCTCCTCAGGAGGCGCACCCGCCAGTGAATGTCTTCCGTAATCCCAGCTCGGTCACTACATCCTCAGCTGGAGGTCAAAGCATTGTGGAACCCAAAGACAGTGGTGTGACCTATGCCCAGGTTGTGTTTCCACCCGACAAGAAGAAACCAGAGGATGGCAGCACAAGCCCCAAACGTTTGGCTGTGCCCGCCAATGTGCCCTTGCATCATCTTTCCGACACAGATGTGCGCGCTCAGCTAAGTAACCTAAGGTCTTTCAATCCCACCCAGCAGCAGCTGCAGCTGCAGTTACAAGATGCGGGCCGTGATGAAGTGGATGAGGAGCCACAAACAAGCCCCAGCCCACAAAGTCCAAATGCGAGACCACAAAGTCCTGAAACGGATTTCTAAAAAGGACGCCAAATAGTATTTTTTGTAATTTTTTTTGTATATTTTTCTAGTTTAAGCGTGAACCAAAAACATTTGAACAAATAAAGTAGCACGACTTGATTTCATTTCATCCTAAAAGTAGGCCACACAAATTTCAAGTGTGTCTCAGGTTTCTGCTCGCCAACTGTCTACATTAGGGTGGCTCAAGCACAGAGCGCAAAAATTAAAAACAACTAAAGCAACCTTTAAACAAACTGATATTTGAGTTTTTAATAGGTGAAGTTTTGGAGAACAAAATATTTTTGGATTGAATTTTGATGTCAAAACATAAAAAAACCGACTTGGTTTTTCGAAATTTCCCTTCTTTTGTATGCTTATTCAGCTATGACCTAATGAGTATGGTTTCTAAAATATATCTTAAAATGCTATGCAAGTATTTGTTCAAATTAAGCACATAGGATTAAAAATGCAATTCCACCCTTTCAGTTTGGAATTCAAAAAGACACGGAATACCAAAGCAGCTCAATAGAGTTGTTAGCATACAAAAAAAAATAAAAAAAAAAAAAAAAAAAAAGGAGGTATAAAAAAAAACAAAAAAGATTAAAAATATACACCCTGTTAAAACAAAAAAAAATATCATGATAAATGCCCTTTAAAGTATGCAAACTTCCTTCTTTTAAAGGTCAGATATTTTTCAACGAGATATTTGACCGCCGTTAAACGCCGCTAAAAACATATTTCACATATACATTCAGTCCGATTGCCGGAGCAGCTAATGGTACACCAAATAGCTTAGTACTAGGACAATAAAAAACAAAGCGTAAGTTAAAAAACCGGTCCCCAATAAAAAACATAATTTACCCGTTTCCCGGGAAACGTAAGGGGACCCAACAAAGGGGGGAAACAATTTTTGGGGGGGGGGGGGGGGGGGTTGGTTGGTTTTCCCGGGATAACGAGACCCGTTCACCCGATCTTTATCATTTCTTTGTATATTTTAGCTAATTACTAACTATCTTTAGAAGGTACAAAACATCTATCTTTAAAACTGTAGGAGATATAACGTTTTCCAAATTGCGGGGGCGGGAGGGCGTGGCCTAAATTTGAAACAAACTTGATCTGCGTGCAGATAAAAAAAACATTTGTCCCATACATGTCAAACCTCTATCTCTTACCATCTCTGAGATCTAGGTGTTCATACAGACAGACGGACAGACGGACGGACGGACAGACGGACAAGTCTATATCGTCTCGGCTATTGATGCTGATCAAGAATATATATACTTTATATGGTCGGAAATGATTCCTTCTGCCTGTTACATACATTTGCACGACTTTAGTATACCCTTTTTACTCTACGAGTAACGGGTATAAAAATTATTTTTACTTTAAAGGGCAGTTATCATGATATTTTATTTGTGTATAAACAGGGTAATAGTCTCTGTATAAAATAAAATCGCTGCTCTCAGTTGAGAAACTGTTTATAAATAGCTTTCCGACCATTAGCACCTATACAGTAATCCAAAAGGGAGTAGTTTCAGAGACAGGGCCAACAAATTTATCGACAAAGATATTGTTAATATTAAGTTCATTTTTTAAATCAAGCATTTTCCTTTTACCCATGTTTCTGATTACGAACATTCTTGAAATTTTGTATTTTTGCTCTGGGTGTATTAACGACCTGCAAAATAAAAATCAATTCAGCACAAGGCTGACAATGCCATTGCCACCAAGAATACACGCCTTAATCGTGGACTCTATAGGAATGTTCTGATTTATGGTCCACCGGGTACAGGCAAAACTATGTTTGAACAGTTCGATTTTGCCATCAATAATCGTCTGGATGAAACGGTGGAGTTTTGTTGCCTGTACCAGAGGAGCGGGAGCGTTTGCTGCGTCTATATTTCGACAAATATGTGCTGCAGCCGGCAGCTTCTGGTGCCAGGTGAGAGAAACAGTATTCAAATTAATTAGAGTATGTACTGATGTTCCATTTTAGACCCTTCTAACTAGACACTTTTGACTATGGCGAGACGTGCACCAAAATGGCAAAATTTTGCGAGGGTCGATATCTCCAAATTGGGCATATTCTGGCGCAGGCGGCTGTGTATGCCTCAGAAGATGGTATAGTTACAGAGAAAATGGTTATGGACAGATTATGCTGCTCAGCAACATAAGCAAAAGGTGATCTTATCGCCATGTTTCAAAAGTGTCTGGGGATTTAAAAATTTTTCAGGTATACTGATCGCAACTAGATCGCATTGCTAACGACACTAATGAAGGAAAGCTTTCAAGTCCCCAAGGTGGGCGGTGTATAAAAATAATAAGCAGTCTACATATAACCAAGCACGGCCGATAAAATAAAATACAAATAAAAGAAATAGCATCTTAAACGCCTTTCAAAAGTAATATTTATACTGCTCGCCATTACTTTAAGCAGGCTGCAAACCTCTTAAGTTCTGCTGAAGATTCGGGGTTAAAAGCTTAGATTCGGTTAGCGGATCGGTTCCCGTACTTATCTTACCTTAGGTTTTGACACATTTTTTAAAAATTCAGAAATTTTTTGGTTGAAAAGAAAGAGTGTAATTAACCAAGCTATTGAAAACGTCGAACAGGTGTCGAAAATATCTTTTGTATTATTATTACCATTTATAGGCTCTCAACCACGCCTTGCAAAACTGCCTGATCTTCAAAAAGGAAAGATAGCTTTACCAAACCGATCAGTGCTTCCCTGAGCCGAACTTTTTCCAATGGGGTCTAGTTAGTGAAGTTTGGTTTATGGTCAAATTTGATGGATTCCGGAATTTTCAAAATCCCAATCAAACGGGTTGAGGGCTCGGTTTGGGACCACTGTGAAGAGTTGAATTTAAGCAACAAATATATTATGATTTGTTTCAAAAAATTTTTGACTGAGCAATTAACGGCAGCTAATAATGCACTTTTTGAAGTAAATTTCCTTTATCGACTCATCTGAGTTGGTTGGCCAAATTAACCTCAACGTTTTTAATAGATAGACCCGTGATTTTATCCCCCTCCCCTATCACTGAATCGTTGTATGTACTACTAACTATGTCTTCCATGAACCGTGCTGATTACAATAAACTCTACCGAGTAATCAACTCGAAAGCTTCTCTTCCTGCTATAAAAACTACTATTTTAACTTATTTAGCTTGTCACTTCATGTTTTTCCTGCGCCTCTCGGTCGGCTGGACAGGATGGGGGCTGCAATTTTGCCTGGAGTTCGCGCGCAACAAGCCTCGACGATTGGTGTCGCACACAAAAGTATGCGGTTCCTGAATATCGTCATCAGCATTCCGGCTAGCCCCATTTAGCGGGCCACATAAACCTTACGTTCCTTAGTGAGGCCGTGATAATAAGATCCATTTAATTAAGCTCGAGAACCATTCTTTCTTGTCGCACAAAAAAAAAAAAAATACAGGCAAGCTAACTTCGGCTCGACCGAAGTTTACATAAGCTTGGAGAATGATTTATGCCTGCCAGTTTGAAAAATTTTGAAAACAAAAAAGTTTTTCTCACTAGAATTTGACTATATCTTATAGCTGCCGTAGGAACCATCGGTCGGAAAATGGGTTTTTTTTAGAAAAACTGTTGATTTTAATGCTGGCGTTCTGAAACTGTGATATATTAAAATATTTGCAAGGGTATAAAAACTTCGGCAAAGACGAAGTTAGCTTGGCCTTCTCGTTTATTGATGTGAAACATCTTTAATTTCGGTACGAAAGATTTTAGTTGGACAAGCGCTGACAATATGTATATTTAATATTGTTGTTTTATCGGAGTGTCCCATGGGAAGAGGGGTGAAAGATTTTGGCAAAAGGGGGGAAAGAGAAGGGAAAGTGGGACTGACTCAGTGACTTGACAGTGACTTACCAGTTTCTTAACAGTGACTTGATAGTGACAAAACACTGGCTAGAAAGTAACTGAACAGTGTCTTGACAGTGACTTAATAGTGATTTGACAGAGACTGAACAGTGAATAAACAATAAATAAACAGTTAGTTGATAGGGTCTTGACTGTGACTTAGTGACTAAACAGTGACTAAGCACTGACTTGAACATTGAATTGAAAGTGACTAAACCTTGACTGAACAGTGACTTCATTTGACAGTGACCCGTGTCTTGACAATGAGTAAACAGTGACTTGACAGTGCCTGCGACTTGATAGTGACTAAACAGTTTCTTGACAGTGACCTAACAGTGAATTGACTGTGACTTAACAGTGACTTGACAAGGACTAAGCAGTGACTTGACAGTGTCTTGATAGTGACTAAACGGTGACTTGACAGCGACTTAATAGAGTAACGGAAAGAACAAGAAGTTGTTGGTATTGCTATTCCCTCTTTTCTAATTTTAAAAGATTTTCGTATTGAGAGAGTGATTTTGAAATTAAGCCCTTATATTGAGCATCATGTTTCACATCAAGGCCACGTGGGTGTAAACGACTCTCACACTTTTTTTTTTAAATACTTCAAGCACGTTCACCAACTACTAGCGCCAATTGTAAAGAGCCATGAGGAAGCTTCAGCAGTTTTGCCGTTAAACTGAAGGTCCCTCTCGCTTGTGCTAGGCAATTGAAAGCATACATGCCAAGAGATCAGGAGAGGCTCGGCGAGATCGTCTTTTTATTGGAGGTAGCTTAGACTTCATATTTTTAAACAATATTGTTCTGCCATCTTCTCTATGCTAGTAAAAAATATATCGTCGCTGTCCAACCGCTCTAAATAAAATGGCTAAGTCGGCAGATACTCACCATCCACAAGCAAACCCGGCACCTTCACCTTTGTGAATGCCCTTCTTAAGTCTTGTTTCCACAGAGAAAATACCCTTTCTTCCGGTTATTTCGTTTTAAATGGGTAGCGTCATCAAATTTGTCTTTACTTTATTTTTTGTGAAATCCGTTAATAAAAAATAGCGTTTATTTTTTTTTTTTTTCAATATAGTTTTATTTTTTCCTTTATTTTAATATAGATTGTGTGTTTTCTTTTGCAATTGATTTTTGTGTTGTTGTTGTTGTTTTTGTTTTTTTGTAATTTGCACTTACACACTAATTAATAAATTAATAGTTAAGCTTAAATAAAAAATAGTCTTAAGCGGTAAAAATCATAAAATAGAAAATTAAAACATGAAACGCATGAATCAAAATGTGAAAAAAAAAATACTTTAACTTGGTTTCTTTGATGTTGAGTTTTGGTCCGTCGGAGAGAGCGTGCGGCGTAGAGGGGAGCAAGTTTTGTGCGCTGCACAGAAAGGAGTATTTTTATGTTTCTCACAAGCAAACCTTAGACAATTTCGAGTCTCCGCAGGTTGCGCAATATAACTTTGTATATATCTGCATAAAGATTACAGGGGGGGCGCGCCCAATTTCGTGTGGCCCCTGAGTGAGTGCCTGAACAAAACTTGCTGGCGTCTACGGGGCGCGCTCTGTTAACGACGGACACAAGCTTTTCCTTTTCCAGCCATGTTTGTGTGTAAAAAGAGTGCGCGAGAGATAGAGAGAGAGAAACAAAAAAGAAAAATCTTACAACAGATTTTCTTATTTAAAAAAATTATCAACTAAATAATTATAACAAAATAGGACGACTTTTTGCTTATTGTTTAGAGAGTTTGCTTGCTGTTTAGCTTTTCATTCATTTTGGGATCATCGTTATCATCATCATCATCATCTCATCATCGTTTATCATCATCACTTTGAATATCTCCATAATTTGATAGTTTTACACATATGTACAGTTATGATTTGATAGTTAAGATTTTGGTAACCAACAATTAATCCATTTGCATAATTTTACAATTTAAAAATATAATTTTTTGTTTTTGATTTGCAAAATATTCTAAAATTACTACAAATTTTCTACAAGTTTGTTTGTGTTGTTTTTGAAATTTGAAACATGCATAGTTATGAGTTAGTTAATAATTTTTGTTTTTCTAGTTCTCTTTTTTTTTACAATAAAAGTAAGTTTTAAATTAGTTTAATAAAAATAGCAGCTGGCTGT
Organism: Lordiphosa stackelbergi; assembly: GCA_018904235.1. NCBI lineage: Eukaryota > Metazoa > Arthropoda > Insecta > Diptera > Drosophilidae > Lordiphosa > Lordiphosa stackelbergi. The sequence continues at coordinate 147,603 of JAEIFU010000259.1, read as the reverse complement.
TTTATTTGTTTCAATTTTCTGTATGTTTTTTATGCTCAGATTTCCTTCTTTCCTTCTTTGTTTTTTACAATTTACATCTTATGTCTGTCTGTCTGTCTGCACAATGCAAATTATCACATTTTATTTAAAATTTTTCTCTCTTTTCTTTGTTTTCCTTTCGATCTTCCTGCCTAATCCTGATGCACTCTTTTCTAGGTATTTTTGCTGCTGATTTAAAAAATGTTTCTCTTTGGCTCAAAACCTACTTTTTGTATGGTAAGTATTTTTTTGAAGCCAATACATATGCGGGTGTGTGTGTGTGTGTTAACAAAAAATTAATAATAACGTTTAAAAAAACAAAAGTGAAAAACAATGTTGAACCTGAATTTTTTAAAGCGCCACCTCAAGAGCGCTGTTAAAAATACGTTCCACACGGTAAACATTAACAGCAGCAGCCGCAGCAGCTGTTAATGCCTAGTCTATGTGTGTGTGTGTGTGTTTGTGTGTGTATGAATATGTGTGGGTGTGTATGTGTGTGTGTGTGTTAAACAAATATCACAATCGAGAAATTAACAAAAAGCGACGGCTCTTAGCAGCAGCATTAGCTTTTTTTTTTGAACAGCAAACGCTGTAAACAGCAGCAGACTTTTGATATATAATACTTTTGGAGCTGACTGTAAAACCGGCTAGGGCTAGCTGCTTTCTCTTTGTTTCCTTTTCTCTGTCTCCAAGCCCTCGGCACAAACGAGGGCTTAATTACACAAAAAGACAAAGTTAGGTTTACATAGTTGTTTTTGTTGTTAAACAAAGCAAACAGCTTAGGACATGGGACCATTTGTATTAACAGTCGAAGTTACTGTTGCTGCTGCTGCCGCTGCCGCTGCTGCGGCTATGTTAGTAGACTGTTGTTCCACAGCTGCTGCTGCCGCTGCTGCTACTGCATCTGTTATGTTGCTGCTGACATTGTTCTCAGCCGAGCCATTGGATAGTGTTGCAATGGCTGCCGCCGACTGCACAGGACTGGTGGCACTTGCGGGTGTGCCCACTGTAGCTGCGCCGGCATTTGCAGCTGCTGCTGCTGCTGCTGTTGGAGGTGGCGCCTGTATGGCCGGAGTGGTTGGTGGTGCTGCCACGGCGGCTGGCTGTTGACTGCCGGCAATTTGTAACTGCATTTGCAACTGTTGCAGTGTCTCCTGTGGTATGTTCGACTTGAGTATATTATTCTCCAGCTCAAGTTTGTTGATCTTATCCATGAGCTCAGAGATGCGTTCCTTAAGGACTTCCACCTCTTCGCGCACGGCGATCATGAGATGCGATTTGACCAGATCCTGGAAGAAACAAGAAGAAGAAAAGGAGTTGATTAGAAAAAGCACAACATTTCGTGGTCTTATGTAAGCCTAAAAATGCTGTGTAACAGCAGCTGCAGTTAGCGAAGACTCGAACCATACAATACACATTTAGAACCAACAAAGAATTTGCATTTTTTTACTCATTGCATTTTAGGCTGGCTAGTTAAAGTTTTCAAGTTACTTGCTGTTGCTAGGTTAGCAGCGTCTTATTTAATAATTGATTTAATTTTACTCATTCTTAAAACAATTCTTCAATACTTCTAATATATTTAAAATCCCACCTAATTAAATTTTGATTGGACGTATACTTTTTCTGTAGCAAAGTGATAAAACAATTTTAAAACAGGGTAGTTCGGTGCAACTTTAGATTGGAGCGATCGTTAATTTTAAAAGTTTGGATTATACCCCGAAAAAGCCCAAAATCCCTAACTAAAATAGTTCTATTCGATTTTAAGACGAGAATTTAAATCGTTTTTTAATTCCAATTATTTTATACAAAAAAGCAGTTCGACTCCTGTTCAAGTTCAGGATAAAAAAATTCGGAAATTGTCATATCCTAGAAATTTGGTTTCAGCTTGGTTTGCACTTTTCACTTGTCTGATATCTCATATGAGTTCAGATAGAGTAATAGTCAAAAATTGCTCATAATATGAAAAGTACCTTCATCTCAGCTTCTGATATGAGTTTTTTAACAGCCAACCCAAAATAAACTGAGCTATTATTTAGCCTTTTCATATAAGATCAGACAAGTAAAAATACAGCTTTAGTTAAAATAGTTAGGTATGGAACAATTTTTATGTACACTTAATTCAAAATATGACTTTTAAGTTCATACCAAGACAGGGTACATAGCTCTGAGTTTAAAAAAAAAATTGGAAGAAATTAACTAAGAAGGTCTTAAGATCTCTATGAACTTGCGAAGTAACGAGAAGTTTTATACTGAGGGAAGAATAAGCAGAAGTAACAATTCGTCAAACTGTTACACTTAAAATTACATTTGTGGAGTCTATGTAAATAGGCTGTGGGCTTTATTTTGCTTTGAGCAGCTGACGACACATTGACAACACACAATTTTACGACGACCTTCTTGTACCTTCATTCTGAATCTTCATTCGATCAACTGAATTTAATAGTTAGGTATGGAACAATTTTTATGTACACTAAATTCAAAATATGTCTTAAAAGTTCATACAATAGCGGGGCAAGGAGCTCTGAGTTAAACCGCTTAAGGAGTTATAACTTATAAGAGATGTACAAAAAAATTTGGAAGAAATTTAGCATGAAATTTAAATTTTTATTACTATACAACTTAGGTCTTAAGATCTCTATGGACTTGAGAAGTAACGAGAAGTTTCATACTGACGGAAGAATAAGCAGAAGTAACAGTTCGTCACACTGTTACACTTAACATTACATTTTGTGGAGTCTATGTAAATAGGCTATGGGCCTTATTTAGCTTGAGACGCCCTTATTGTACCTTCATTCTAAATCTTCATTTGATCAACTGAAGTTAAATTAAAAACAAAAGGGTTAAACTAAAACTTGGTCGTTTTGAATTGCTGCATTTTGAATTGAATAAAAAAATAAATGTTATTTGCCATAGTGGGTAGTCATATTAAAACAGTTTCTAGAGAAGTTGAAACACTGCTGATCGTGTAGTGCAATTTAATTTCAAAATACTAAGAACTTCAAGTTTTGGTGTAGTTTTTTGATAAGACTGGTCTGCATTGACGAAATTAGCTGAATTTCCTACTTCGCAAATACGTTGAGTCCTTTGAGCCTTTTAAACCCAAGAACAATTTTTGAGCAAGTTTTAGGGAAAAATTTTAAGAAGATGTTTATATGTATTTAGGAATAGTCTAAATTGTTGACAATTACAAGGGATACTATTTATATTTCGACGAAAAAGATTCCAACGAAATCCTTTCTTTCTTTCCATTTTAAAGCCAAACTGATTTTTTCAACACACTGTAAACACCACAAATAGCGCTTGTACATGAAAACGTTGTGAGGCGTTTATGCTATTATTGACAATAATATAACCAAATCCTAAAATATAGGATAATGGTATCACTATACAGTTATTGAAAAAAAATAAATCGCTGAATTGAATCACGATAATTTACGATCAAAATAACTTGTTCTCAAAATGAATTTACAACGTATAAAAATTTGGTGTTTGGGGTGAGCAGGAGTATACGCCTTCAAAAACACTTTTAACCGAAAGGTAGATGCGTGGCACACAAATAAGTAGTACCCGCAGTTCCTTGTCCACCAAGTTGTATCTTTGGGGTTAGGTTAAGAGCAAGGTGTATGCTAAACCTTCACAAGAATTTCAAACCTCCTTCGTGGTGTAGAGAGTTGAATGATTGTGTGTGTTTTAACCCTGAAGCCGACAAATTTTTGTTTGTCTAAATCGAAATCTACCCAATCTAAGTCATTAGTAGACAGCGGATTTTTGCATATTTCCTAGTAAGTAGGGTTAATGCTTATGAATTTAAACAAATTTTTGTGTTTAAGTTATAACAAGGAAAGCGATTAGTTACCACTTATTTTTGGCATTTTATTAACGTAAAAAGGCAGCACAACGTGGCCCACTAGTATAAAATCTCTTAAAAATATGCAAAATCCGCTGTCTAGACATTAGTCTTCAACCATTCTACTAAGGCAACTATCGCTTCTACATTAAGTTTGCTTAATCGTAAATTAAAGTGAAAAGAATTTGCATGCTATTGATTATTGTGCCTCCTTTTTAAATCTCAGCTTCTGCTACAGCTCTTCGAAATATGTTGCCTTTCTTTGGAATTGATTTCAAAGAGTTGACCGTGACACCTAATGTGCGGTACATACCACAACAATTATCAAGTATGACACATGCAATGGAATGTCTAACTTCGACACCACTCCAATGTGGTTGCTGTTGCCACGCGGGACCTCACCAGCTCATTCATAAATCAGTAATGTTTGCTTCATGTGGCGTGTTTTTTTCAATAAATAGTTCCCCAAAGAATGAAATTCTTTTCGTGTCACTGTCAATGCCAAAAAAAAACCCACACACAACACAAGCGTCAACCTCACTATTGCACCTGAAAAATTTATTAAGTCCATTAAAAGAGAAAAGAAGGCGGCGGGTGGTGTGTGGACGAAGGAAAAAACTAAAAACGCGTGCACCACGCCAGCAGTAAAGAATTTTCTAGATTTGCAATTTACTCACGCTCTTTCTCTCTCTTTCTGTAATTTTATGGCTGAGAACATTTAGTTGCACGTGCGACAGTTTTTCTGTTTCACTGTAAAATATTTAATGCCAAAATGTCAATAAAACCAAAAGACCATGACGAGAGTTCCGTTTCGAAAGAGATTTTTTTTGCACTAAAAATAGTCAGCGGCAGCCTCTTTACGATTTCTTTCTCGTTGTGCCCTGATTTTGGTTGGCCACAAAGGGTATTAAATACACAAAAGCACGTCATTATGAAAATATACATTTTATCGCACTTTTCATTAGTCATCGCCATGCTACATAATATTTGCTTATATTTTGGCAGAGGAGCCAGATATATAAGTGGATATTGCACGTTTTTTTTCTATTTAAAGCATAAATAAATGTTGCTTGAACACACCTAAAGGAAAGGTCGCCAGATAAATTACAAACCACACCAAATTTAGATTGAGTTGAAGAAAATTAATCAAAATTGAAAAATAACAATTAACTGCTTTTAACTTGTATAAACCAGTTAAAGCGGATTCTCCGTTGTTGTGTTTTTTTTACCACTTTGGTAATAAATAAATATCGTTAAGGTGCGAAAACCACAGCAAAACAAATTTTAATAAATGATTTATTTATTATTGGAAGTTTGCTTTAACCAGCTAAAATGTGAGCTTTTTTTTTTGCTCCTTCGATTTTGGCAGGCAATGATTGTAAGGAAAGGCAATTATGCATTCTTTAGCGAAAAGATTACTGATGATTTGAACGGGAGATAGATGAAACAGTAAGTTGCAACTTTTTCAAGACCTCGAGCCAGCTAAACTCGATTTTGACTTTTATTTCAATATTAATTAGATTTGGTAACAAACATCTTTTATAAAGGGCGTGTTCAGCAGAAAGATTGATTGCTGATCAAATAAAAATTCTCGACTTAAGCGCTCTCCTAGCGCTTATTTACAGCCGATATACACTGCAAATGGATGGTCTTAGTTCAACGTTAGATACTATGCTTTATCATGATATTCTAACATTGAAAATGTAAAGTTGATCAGGCAAGTTGTTCTGCTGAACACGGCCATTGATCATGGGATGCACTTAGAACAGCAAAACAACTTGATTCTTGATTGATTTTATAAATTTTTCCTCATTTTCAAATAGAGTTTTACATTGACTTTCCAAATGTACATTTTAAAACGGTTCCCAAAACTGATCAGTGATCAATTGTCTGCGCTTAATATGATTAATTATTTTGTCAATTGCAAAATATCTGTATATTCGATCATCAAATAACCAAATTAATAAAAACCATCAAAAAAAGTTAAAAAAATATATCTGATTTGGAAAAATAACTTTATAAGAGGTGATAAAAAATGCCCCTCCTTCTTCAAATACGACCCTTCGAATCATCACTCTTCATATTTCTCTACTTCTTTATATTAAAAGCTCAACAGAATAACAAATTCATTTCAATTACTTGGAAAATTTGTATCGAACGCCCAACTCTTCAGCAATTTGAAACTTGAAATTGCAATTTCAATCAGCTCTCAGGAATTGGGACTGAAATCGTTTTACTTTGCTTGAAATCACAGATCCATATATAATCAAATTAAACCTTGAAATGGCGCAATTTAACCATCTAAATGATAAAGATTTATGGCCCTTGGGCATTTTTTATGTTGATTTATAATTTATTGGATTTTTGCACAATTTCCGTCAAGATAAAGAACAAAAAAAAAAGGTAGGTGTTGATAAGATGTACAGGCGCACACAGGTAAAAAGGAAATACCACTTGAGATTTACCAGAGTTTCTTTGTCTGTATACGAAAAACACAAAAACCAGGTAGGGTTTTTTTGAGGGGTCAGGTCACGCGTCTCAATTCTCTCAGGCACATTTCATCTTTGGTTTTTTTTTTGTGGTTGCATTTCTCAACAAACAAACATGGCCGTCGACGACGACGACTGAGTTGAGGCTGTATTTTTTTTTTGGTACACTTGTCGTCGTCTCTTTGTTTCAGAAGAACAAAAAAATCATTAAGGTTGTTAAACAAAATTTACATGTTTATTTTCACAATTATTCTCGAAGCAACTAACGCTCACAAGACGCGCGCAGCCTCAAAAAAGAAAAATCAATAAAACTGCATCTAGTCTGTACATTTTCGAGGCAAGGTAAACGTTTAATTTTTTTTTCATTTTTGGTATATACATACTTTTGCATTTGGCACCATTACATAGCAGGGACTATCGTAGCCCTTTTGCCAGATCTCGTAGAGCCAGTTTTCGGGCTGGCGTAGCGACATTGTGCCCATCATATTTGGCTTGTTGGGTTTGAATTAAGTAAAATTTGGTATTGTTTTATTTTCGCTTATATAATTAAGCGATCACAGTTAGCTACAGTATTTTCTTTGCACTTCACTTGTTCTTTGTGTTGTTTGTATGTGGCAAAAGTTCAGCAATAACTGAATTTTCTTGATAGCTTTTTTGTATTTTTTGGTAAAATTTATGAGACCGGCGCAAAGCTTTGAGAGCTTTTATTTCAATATAATTAAAAAAGTCTCTTGTTGGCTTGTGTAGGTATAAAAAAATAATTGTATTTTTTTTCTTTAAATTAAAAGTATTATTTGTAATATTTTTTGTAATGTTGTGGCGTGTAGCGAGTTGTACTGGCGACTGAACGTCTGTCTGCAATTAGCGTGGATTTTATATAAAAATGGTCGACGTTTTGAGTGAAAGAGAGCAAGAGAGTGTGCGCAGAGAGAGAGAGAGCGACTCTCTAAGCTGTCTGTATCTGCCAGATACTTTTCGAGTGCATGTGTATGTACCTCACAGATACTTTTTGTGTTGCCTCTATCCATAAGTATTTCTTTTACTTTTAGGCTCTGCCTCTGCTCTGCTCTGCTCTCTGTTTGTTTTGACGCGATTCTTGCCATGTTTTGCTCCCCTCAATTTCTATTTATTTGCTTTAACATATTTGATAATTTTTAACAGTTTTAGCCGGCTTTTTATTTGAATTTATGTATTAAAATGTAGTATTTTCCATACATGTGTTTGTTTATTTCGACTACGACGCAAAAACTTTACGATATTTTGTTGTTGTTTTTCTATTCCTGCTCAATCACTCACTCTCTGGGCTGCTCGTGTTCGTTCCTCTAGATACTTTTCGTGTATGCTTTATGCCACGCGGTGGTTTTTGGTTACGATTTTTTGTGGATAGGGTGGTGGGTTTGTTCTTACTTTTTGCGCATTGCGTTTTCCTAAACGGCAAACTTTAAAGTGGGATTTTCCCTTGGCTCATATGTTTGAGGAAAGTTTATTGGCAAAAACTAATTGAGTCCAAATTAACGGAACGTATCGATTTCATGCGCATGCTGTTGAGGGAAGTGTCTCTGACAAATGTGCATAAAACGCGAACCCAGACTTCGTTCTATACAAAACAATGAGCGCGATGATTGCAGCAACAATAACAACCAGAATTTGTTTAGCAAATAAAAAAAAAATGGGAAAAACATCCGCATGAAAACAAAAAATCATTTCACAGTTGCAGCAACACAGCAATTAAATGCCTATTTAAATAAACAAATTGCATATTGTATACATATATAATAATAATGTCAACAATTTGTGGGAATGGGAAGAAAAGTTTTAACTGCTAAATAAAATTGAGCTCAGAGAAATTGCGTAGAAGCTGTTGAACACTTCAGTTGTGGTACAAAGTAGTGGCATAGAATTTTAAAGTGAAAATGGGCATAAAGTAGGGGGAGAGGAAATGTTTTATACAAATTATGCTCCATAATTTCCATATATTCTTTTTGTGGATTTTAAAAGGCAGTGTGACCAGAAATTAACTATTTTTTGTTGGGGCATTAGGGCACCGAGGCCAATCCTAGTCAACTGAGTTTATAACTCTGCTAGCAGCCCTATTTCCTGTACGAAAGTAAGTTTTTTATTCTAGTTTACAGTCTGCAGTGGCTGGTGTAGAGCCCTGTCTAAAGACTGAGGGCATTCTTTCCTTGTAGGATCAATTATTTTAACCTCTTCAGGCTGTGGTTCACTATTAATGATTTTGCTTGCCTCATCCCCAGGGTTCTAAGCATAAACTCCTCCTTACGAAGGAACTCTCTTAGGGTGTGTTGGCCTATGCCGCAGTAGGATTCCGGATCTACCATAGCGGTGGCTGCACTCTTGCGGGCCAATTTGTTTCCGGGTATATCGGTAAGTCCCGGTACCTATGGTAGGGTAAGGTTTTTCCTGCTGTCTAGTTGGTTCAGTTCGAACTTTGTTTCTAAGGGTGCGCGCACACATGCAGCTGAAAGATGAATTGACGACAGAACTTGGCTGATATGGACAAATAACCACGATCCGTGCAGCAAGTCTAAATAACCAGCAACGGTTTGACCTTTAGAATTCATTAGTAAGCTCAGCTTTGCAGAATCAATCCAGCATGTTTGTTAACTTCGGCTTGCTGACGAATTAAAATAGCCTGGTCAGCCATCAGTTTAGCTTTCAGTCGCATATGTGCGTTCGCCCTAAGACTAGCTTAGAAAGGACCAAACAATCTTAACAAAAATCCGAAAAACAGTTTAAAGCTTGTACTCGTTTCCGAATTCGACTGATCGGAATTGAGTTGTGATTTCTAAGAATCGATTAAAGAATTCGGACGAGATTACTTGACATCAATATAGGTGCCAATAAAAACGGTAAACGGTTTTCGATTCCCAAAACAATATTTTTTCGATTTCGGTTCCGGTACGCGATTTGAAACGGTTTGTTTCGGTTAACGGTTCCGGTATTATGCCCTGGTTGCAAGTGATCTTTCCTGTGTTAGGTGGTTCCCACACATGTTAAGACTTTTTGCACCCCTTTTAGGAATGTTCTCATTTATCTAAGGAATTTTCCTAAACCTCTTTGGAGTGTTTCTATTCCTTTCAGGAGAATTTCCATACCTCTAAGGAGTTTACTCGCTTTCTCCATTAAGAAGTTCACGCACATGTAAAGACTGGTTCCACACCTCTTTGGAATGTTCCAATTCCACTTAGAATTGTTCTTATTCCTCTTAGGAATGTTCCTATATTTCATAGGACTGTTCCCATCTGTCTTAGGAGTCTTCCCATACCACTTAGGAGTGCACCCGCTTTCTAAAGAGTGATTTCATATCTCTTAGGAGTGTTCCCAGCTTTTTAATAGCATTGCCACATCTCTATGGAGTGTTCTAAAGCTTAATAGAAATGCTTTCGATCTCTAGATCCCTTAGAGCAGTGTTTCCAGCGTCTAAAGAGTGTTCCCACATCTGTAATAAGTGTTCCCATCCATCATAAGAGTGTTCCCGAAACTTTTGGGAATGTTTTTCTCTGTCTGGAGTATTTCTGCCTCTATTCGAAAATTCCGTTTATATTCATTCGACCCCATTGTTGTTGTTGATTAAGGGTTAAAGGTTTTTTTCGGTTTCGGTTTTTGAAAGGGGGAACATTTGAAAATTCTGATTCCAAATGCTTCCCACCAAAAGATCATGTTTTCAAATGCATCATCAAATAAGCCCATTTGTCTCTCGTAGCTAACGTATTTATCCGACGACTGACACAAGGAATAAATGACTGCGCAATAATTCTTAGAAAACAATCAGCTGTTCTACACAATCCACACAGTCTATCGAAATACTAACTATCGAAATTGCTTTTGTGTATAACTTTGCTTTCAAAGAACAAAAACACAAAAAAAGTATTTAAACGCCCTAAGTACTGAGCTTTAATATTAAATCAGCTTTAAAGACCGATCGGAAAAAGGATTGGATTCAGTTCAGAGTTTTTCAACCACCAGTAACATGACAAGGTTTTCAGCGGATTAAGCTTATTTCCGAACATTCTTAAATAAAACGTACGAATATTCTAATTATATTAAGTCAAATATGAAGGCGCTCTTTATATGTTCCAGAATCGTCTCAGCGAGCAAAGAGTCATAGCCAGATAGCTTCAGTAAAAGTAAGTTCTGAGTGAGAAGAGATCGCAACAATGTTTTTAAACAGGCAGTCAGAAGTGACTTACAACAACAAAATCCATACCCAGGAGGACCAGAAGAACAACGCAGGTTCAACTGCAATCTGAAAAGAATAAGCAGCTTGAACAGCTACCTGGCGCAATTCAAGTTAGAAGTCATTGACACATATCCAAAACGTAACCAAAGCCCGCACGACACTCTACATCTCACCCACCCATTTGAGGCTTCTAGTTTCCTCGAACTGTCACCTGGGTCTCTAACTCAACATTTACTTTCTTTTCTAACATATTCTCTCTTTCATTTTCATACTTCGTACAAGAAGTCGAACCTGACGTTATAACAACAACAACAAAATGCACTCAAGTTTGTGACTTGCAATAACAAAATACATGCTGTGTCTGGAGATCGCTGCTCGACGGGAGCCTCGATTATAAGGGTTCTTATACTCCATACCAAAAATGCAGGTAGCTAGGGCTCAAGCAGCAGCAAAATACATACTGAGCATATATCACTGCAGGTACAGAGTAAATTGCAGTCGTGCTTGACCGACTTTCTTAATTGTTTTTGTGGTTGGACTGTTTCTAAACTCAAATTGTCTGCCCTTTCGAAAGAAAACTGTTTCGGTAAACTCACAGTATTGTGTTGGCAATACCAGCAAATTAAGTCTTGGTTCTAAATGAGTTAGTTGAAAGAACTAATACCGAAAGGATGCGCTCACTTAAGAAGCCAGCCCACAGCAGTGAACAGCTTACTAAATGGCGAAGAAAAGATAGCTTTGGGACTACTGAAACTATATCTTGGCATGCCAAAAAGTGTGGAAAACTTTTTTTATACTATTTACTTTACAGCTGACGCCGCTACTCCGATTAGTTCCGGAAAAGATGAATTTAAGAAACTAACTTCTAATTGCAAACTTCAATTTATGTAGCCGTGAGGTGCATGATTGCAATTCACAAGCACACGAGCCGAATGCTTATCGAAGTCATGCCCCACTGAGCCTAAGCGCAACACTGTTAAAAATCAATGTTTAGATCAGGGTTCCCTAAGCAGAGAGCGCGAAAACATGGCTGTGTCTCTCTCTAACACACAATAAAGGTTGACTTCGGCAAGCATTCGGTAAGAATTGGCAAGTAAGTTCGTGCCCCCGGGGCTATCGTTGGGGAACTCTGGTTTAGATCCCTATTTTCTTTACGATTGCCATTATTCCATTTCCATTCATACATTTTCTGTCCTTTCTTTTTGAAGAACTCTGTTCTATACCGTGCGTTTTTGCTGTTATATCACACATCACAGCGCAGCTATTAAAAACCGAATGAATGAACAAACAATAATATTATACAATATTATTTGTGTCAGGAAAGTCATGCAAATAGTTCGCATTGATTGACCGTTTCTGCAGCACAGCTTTGCAGTTGCACAAGTCGAAATCTACATATTAGAAAGAAGTATTCAGTTGAAAATTTCCATTTGCTCTGACGAAACGATAGAAACAGAAATACGTAATCGCATTTTTGATAAAAAAAAACTTTTACCCCATTCTAATTGGGCAAATTTTATAGAAATTTTAAACGATTCTTAAAACTGAATAGAAAGGATGGCTGGGTTAGCTCCCTCTCAAAATCAAGTCAGTCGGTACCGATTTCTGTTATATATAAATGAACCATGAACCATGGTAAGAATTTGACGGATCTATGTAAAGAACATAAAAATTAAATAAAAATCCTAATTCATCACACATCAAGGAAATGCCAAACTGAACGGAAAGTTTTGTTTACAATGAATAAGTGTTGCTCTTGTCGTTTCTAATACTATACAGTGATTCTACATATTATTCCTATATGTAAATTCATTAAAATGCTACACATTGCATATACACACACAGCAAAATGAAAACAAACAAACAAGCCAGCTAGCATTAAGACAAACAACAAAAACAATGCACAATTCTGTGTGCATTTCGAATCAACAAATGAATATTTCCAAATCGTCGCCGGGTCTGGGCAATCAATAAAAATTGAAACGCAACTCTGACTGCATGGTAAGAGGGGCTGCTGGTGGTGCTGGAAGGGAGAATGAATATGGTAGCGGGTGTGAGAGACAGCTGTGTTTTGTAATAGCTTGACCACACAATAAGTTGGGTGAAGCGATATGAGGTGGGGAGGGGAGAGGCTCTCCTCTCTGGTCATAACAAATTTGTAAATAGGCGGAAAAGTTATAAAATATTTTATTATAAAAATGTGTGGAAATTCATTTGATTAAAAATGAAAACAAAACAGAAAACAGTGGAAAATTATGGCATTTGGCACGCTCTCGGCACGTGAAGACACAATTTATAAACGACAATTAAAAAGTGTTTAAGTTTTAACTTGACAATATTGGCGCATTTTGTGCTTTGTAATGGACTTTGAGTTGTGGTTTTGAATTTGTTTTGATAAGATAGTTGATGGGGGGGCGAGACATTTAGATTTTGTGGGTTGACAGGTTAAAAAGGGGAAAAGGGAAGGGTGCTTGTACAAGTGTTTTCTGTCTAGACCAACCGGATTTGACTTTTGAAACGAAATCTGGGTAAACCTTTCAAGCTAAGTTGAAGGCAGCAATTGACCTGATTCAAAGTTAATAGAATTTGGGGTAACTGATATGACATTTCATTAGATCAAAGATATGTGAGACACAGACAAATTGTTCACTTTATTTATCAATGAATTAATATTTATTGTCGTAAGATTGATTTCATTTAACTTAGCAGATTTTTGTTCATGTTTCTGGTTTCTAACATCTAAATTCCAAATTCTGCAGGTTTTTTATTGCTCTTAGTGCAAATTTTTTTCAACTCTTCTCTTTTCATTGAGCTCGTTTAGACCAATGACAATCGATAAAACATTTGATTAGTATTTCCTTTACATCTACAGCCAAATATAATTAGACCACAATTGATAATGTCTGGTAAAGAAAAACAGTCGCACGTGTCAAGCACACACACAAAAGATTTGCTTTATCTTCAAATCACAATATCACTTAAGTAAGTATTTGTGTGGCTACCTGAAAACAAATTAGCAAATGAACCCAAAAATATATATTTATTTGGGAGTTAGTTTTGTTTACCTGTTTTGCAGTTTTTATCTTGGGCTTGAGTTTTCGTGTGGTGCTAATAGATATAGTCTGTGTGTAAGTTTCTTTGACTTTTACTTGAGAGACTAGTGAGCGATTATCACGCAAGCGTTATGTGCAAATGAAAACTGATTACACAAAATTAATGCCAGACAAAAAGGCTAGCTGATAAGATAATTGTGTGATGAGGCGACTTCATGATTTCTTTTCAAACAAACAACAGCGGAGAAGCAGCAGCCACAATTTGTGACCGATTTTTGATTTGTTTTTAATGAATTTCAATTGCCTGGCCATTTAGCAAATGTTGTGGTTCTGTACTACGTCAGTGCCAAAGGCAATAAAATCGAAATCAAAATAAAATGCTAACGCTGCATAGAATATTAAGTTTGTCAAGCATGTTTTGAGTAAAAAAAACCTTTACCCTTCGTTGATAAGCTCGGTGGCATATATAGTTCCGTGTTTATGATCAGTTTTCGTGATAAGCACATACTCTGAGGGACATTGAAACAAAGGGAGAATACAGTTCTTAAGTGCTCCGGAAATGGCAGACAGTTTTGTTTAACGGTAAAATGGGTTTGGTCAAGCAAAATGTCCCAGCAGAAAGTCAAATTTAAACAAAATGAACAGCTGTCAATACATCAAAAAGATTTCTATTTGCTGAACGAAAAAAAATGGCAAACATTTGTTTTCGGCCTGAGAAATGTTTAGAAAATGGAAATTAAAGCATTTGGACAGGTGGCCTGATCGTATAGGAAAAGAAATTAGGGGAGAGAGCAACGAGGGTGAATCAAATAAGTGTGCCAAATAAATTACACAAAATATTAAAAACTATTCTATGAAGGATGTGGTCTTTGTAGTCTTTAATGTTTTAAAGCAGAGATGCACAGAGCAAGCTTACAACGACGCAGACACACATACAGATGAAGGAACTATTTCTGAAACAGCTACAACCACAAGAAATTTAAAGAGAAACCCGATTATTGTGTGTGTGCTTGTAGCTGAAGACGACGCATACAAAATTGTTGCGGTGTTCGATTTTGCAAAAGGCTTAGGTGGTGAAGAGGTGAAAGAAAACATACGAAGTTGTTGTTGTGCAATATACTTTGCTTTGTGCTAAGCGTGAGCTTAGCGCGGCTATCGCTATGCGCAAAGCAACAACGAATGCGCGCCACGCGTATAGGCTCTGGACACCCCAGTTATAAAGTCTGCTTTTAATAAAGAAATTATTAAAACAATTTTTGAGAATTTATGAAAAACAGGATATAAAGAACCGGTTAAAAAAAGCTTCGATTTCGAAGTTCAGGATCGAATTTTGGTTTGCTATTAATTTTCGGTAAATTTTAAATCGGATAGACTTTGTATATGACGCGAAAGACGCATATAATTGTCGAACAGTCCTATCATCAACAGCTTCTACCACAATTGACTGGGACGAGTTATCGACAACAATTGGAAGGTCAAGTAGATAACTAGGTATAAGTGGTAGGGATCATCTGAGAGTTAGACTTCGTTTGATCCATAACCTACGTCGATTGGTTAATGCATAAGTTTCCTATAACAGTGTGGAAGAATGTCTGTGTGGCTCTGGGCGAAAGCTGCACTGTTTTCGTCAATGACCGTAGCTGGAATTGTTCGAGCGTTCTCGCTCTAGAATTGTGAAGCGCTTTTCAGAGTTTATTTTGTAGTACTTATGTTAAAATATGGCTATTTTAAATATGCCCAAATTGCTTTCGAACCGATCGTTCGTTTTTGGGTCGAACGCGATTTTGGGATAATTTACACTTCTATTCGTTTCATACTTTACAGCTATTTTATGGTGAAATTATTTGTATATCTGGAAAATATTATTTACGCATTTGTAAAAAAACGATTTGAGATAATTTTTTGATTCGAACACCTATCAACATAGAGAAGGTCAGGTTCGGGTCAAATGAGCGGATGCCAAGTCTTATCAACTTATTTTCGACAATTCTTAAAAATCATTGTTTTTGCTTAGGAATAGGTTGTTAAACGTTTCGTCAAATAGTTAAAATTTGTATGGAAATAAGAGAGGTAGATTAACGATATTTTTTCGATATTGAAAAAGTGTCATTTTGATATTTAGGCCTGTTCCCGTTTCCGAATTAGATTGATCGGAATTGGTAAGAGGTAAAATTTCTAAGAAACGATTAAACAATTCGAGCAATACTTTTTGTCAGAGGGTCTCAGAGGGTCGAACGAAGATAAATGGGGTTCTCAAGTTAAAAGCAGAAGATCACAGTCGGTTTTTGGAAGAGAGATTTGATCGGAAACAGGCCTGATAGACATTTTGTTGCAAAAAACATCGATATTTTTAATAAAAAGACAAATTTTTACAATAAGCAGACCTATTGAGGTAATTAAAGTGGCATTTGACTATTTTTAGAAACAACATTCAAATTGCCCTCAAATTCTAAAGTTCGGAGCTCCAAAATGTGTATGTATTTTCTTCCAGATAGCTGCTATGTGTCAGATGAACTTACAGTTTAGATCCGATTTCACATCTTCCAGATAGCTGATATGAGGTAGATAAACTAACAATTTACTTAGTTAAGCGTAACTTTATGAGACTTTATGACCTTATAAACCTTATATGTGTGTCTATCTATTATAGGAAATGTGATATCGGTGCTGACTCTGTTATTTGTTAGTTTTTGTGAGAGATAATAAATGTAAAATCGGCCTTAAATGTATTTTTATAAGACTAACAAAAGTAATGTATATCGAAATAGCAAGTTTTAGCCGGCTCGAGGTCATTTTATGTTTTCACATAACTCGTAGATGAACAGAGAAAGAAAAATCTAAACGACTTAGTTTTTTGGAATAAGATAATTAAATGAATAAGATAACAATAAAGCAAATTTTAAATACACAAAGAAAAAATTTCTAAAATTTAGACTTCATCCCGCCCTTGCTAAAAGCTATCAACGCCACTGATGAATAAAAATAAATTTAACTTAAAAATTTGTCTGCTGATGACTTCTTGTTAAAAAGTCAATTCAATAACTCTTAATCTTTTAGCTAGGAGTACTAGGGCTATAAGTAAGTTTTTTTCCTTGAGATTTCTGTTAACAAAACATTTTGAAATATTTTCTAAATAAATTTATTACGGAAACAAAGTCCTAGGAAACAAATGAATAATTTGTCACATATAGAACCAAAACATATTTGCCACTTCCCGCAGTGTTTACAGTTTAATGCGATTTTAAATATTCTTAGAAATACCTCAATTTTATTTAATTTTATTAATCATCTAGTTTTATAAGGGAAAACTTGTGTTGTCATTAACAAAAGCGTGCCAAAAACATTTTCAAATTAAAAATGATTTTCAAAACACATGTCAGTTGACAACGTTTTTGCCATGATTTGTTGTTGTCATTTGTAGGTTAATTTTGACATTTTCAAATTAGGTTGATCTGTTTGGGGGGCCTGCTGTTCCTGAGAACTTTCGCGAAACAATATAAAAATTAATTAAAAAGAAAATGGTCACAAGGATGAATGCAAAACATTCATTGAATTTCTATTTTGCACCAAATCAACAAAACTGAATTCAGGTCAAGAGGAAAGTTTATTCAACCGCACAAATAAATAAGTAAAAATAAACCCCAAAATATTTTTTTATAGACGCGTGCAAATAAGTAACATAAGAAATGGTCATAAAAATGTGCCTAGATATAATTTAATGTCTTATTTTTGGCTTCAAGGTGGGTGTGCGCTAGCAAAACAAAATTTTCGACGACACTTGAAAAGTTAATTATCTACAGACACTGAATGGTCGAACACATCTTTTACAACTAATTTGCACATTCAAATGCAATTAGCGGGCGGTACACCTGGGCTGCTGCTACCTGCTGAGATGGTATACGGTACAAACAGAAGGAGGAACGGGCAGTCGTAAATCGGTTTAATGTCTGTACAACTGCGCAAGTCTCTGGTCTGACGACTTAATTGCAAATGCAATTTATTTTTGCCTAACGTTTGTCGACGTCTGACTGCGGCATTAGTTTTATGAGAGCCAAATACAGAAAAGGACAAGTCAAATCAAATTTTATTTTGGTTATGAATTAAGATTGGCCAAGCGAAGCATAAAGAGGCGTGTCGGAGATTTGAAAACTGAGTTGATGGACATTGAAAAACTGCTTGCGAATCATTTAAAAATAAATGTGTAAAATGTGTTGAGTAAGGTCTTAATTCTCCATGCAACTTGAGCATTTTTACCTTTCTAAACTGAACCAAAAAATTCTTTTTAATGCGTGCCCATGCCAAATTCAGCATATTTACACAACATTTATCCACCAAATCATAGCTTTGTCAAAGTATTTACAAATGAAGCCAGCTGTCAAATTTCCTTCACAATTTCTTAACCCTTTTTAACATAGCTACAAATGTCTCTGGTACAGCCATCGGCTGCTAAAAACATGATTCTGTTCCCCACCCAATCCCCTGAGTATCACCTCATAAAAATCACCTCACCCAAACGAATATGGAGTTCCAATTTTGTAAACAAATGAGCAGCGCAAAGAGGAATGGGCATAAAAATAACAAAACAGCAGATAACAGAATATGTATAACACGAGGCAGAACACGCAGAAATTTAATGAAAATTTAAACCGAAAAAAAATTGCCCACAAATAATCATGAATTATTCAAGGCCAATCGAAGCGCGGCATCGCGCAACAAAAACTATTATTGTATATCATTCGGTTTTTGTTATTGTTTCTGTTTCTCTTTCTTGCTGAGAACCCGAAAAGCTGTTCACTTTTGGTTTTTGTGAGAAATATTTTAATTATTTTGTTTTGAGCAGCGAAAAATCATCAATTTTTTGTTTGTGTATCTATTTTTGGCAATAGCTCATTTTTCCCCCTTTCTCCTGCTCTCCCAACCCACCAATTTGTAATGTGTCAAAGTAGTTTCCAATTCCTTTCAATTTATTTCACTGGAATTGTTTTCTTGTTTGTTGCTGTTATATCTTCGTTTTGATTGAACTTTATTGAGTGTGGAAAAATTCCCAACTAATTGACTTACGCTGACCAGAAGGCGGTACTACACACACGTTTTGTTTTTATCATATTTTGCTCTTGTTCTTGTTTTGCTTACCTGCAAAGAGAAAGAAGCAGAAAAAATGTGTCAAAAATGGGTAAACAAAATTTGAATATTTCTTAGAATTATATGTATAAAAGCTGTCAAGTAATGATTTATTTCGGTTGATGAACATAGAATAACGTAGAAGAGAAAGAATCGGTGCAAAACTGGT
Source organism: Lordiphosa stackelbergi (assembly GCA_018904235.1). NCBI lineage: Eukaryota > Metazoa > Arthropoda > Insecta > Diptera > Drosophilidae > Lordiphosa > Lordiphosa stackelbergi. The sequence continues at coordinate 128,705 of JAEIFU010000259.1, read as the reverse complement.
TCGGTTGAGAGCATTATTTAAGAAAGGCAATGGAACCTACTTTTGGACATTCCTTAGATGTTTTAAATTAGTTTGTTAAATAAGAAAACAATACTTAAAGGGTTTAAGAGTCGTTAATCTTGACAAAGTTTGCTTTAAATGCTCCTGTTGCACCGTCTGTGTGTGCGTCTTCCAGGCGTCGTGCTCCGATTCGTATGGACTTTATTGTTGTTGAAGTTAATTTCGAATCAGTTTATTGTGCGACTGACTGACGCCAATTGCCGAAAAAAGTTCGGAGCAATGGGAAGCAAGGGCGTGCCCAACGCTGCGATTGCGGAAGGAGAAAACCTATTCAGAAAATCAAGAAAACTTAGCGGTTCAGGTATGCTTTATGCAGGATCCATATCTGCTTGAGTTTCATTGAGTTTAAATTAAGCGGTTCAGCAAATCAATCATCCTAAAATGTTCTGAATCGGTTCAAACTGGCTTAACCGTAAAATAGATTTATTTGTACTTGAACTATTTGGAACTAAAAAGGTTTAAAAAACGATTTACGATTAAAAACTGATTCAAAAAGTGGTTAAAAATCATAATAACCAAACTGTATAGGACAGGCTAAGAATGGATTAACCTTGAAATGGTGCATTTGAATCTTAATTTGATGAAAACAAACTAGTTAAAAATAAGAAAAAAGGTTCAGAAAAGCACAAAATACGCACAGTGTAATGAGTCAGTTGCGACAAAGTTTAATTTTAAGCATTTGCTTTTCAAAGTAAAAAAGTTTAGCAAATCAAGAAGCAAATGCCTTAAATTAACATTTATAAAAAATCATTCCAAATATATCAAATCCAGACCAAAAATCAAGAATACCGAAAATTTTCTACCCGGTTCCAAATGTAAAAAAAAACATTAATTGGTTGATTTGCATCTCAGTTCAATAAGATATAGAGGTTAAATTAGCTACAACCATTTTATAATCAGAAATTAAACAAAAATAAGGATTATTTTAAGAAGTTCTGAGTGATATGGTTTATAAATCTTTAAATTCCTTTTACTTTAAAAAATCACTCTAAATTCAAAACAGTTGAGAAAAGTTTATCCATAAAATAACTAACACCTGGGGGCTGAATGCTTGCCGGAGTCATACTTCACTGAGTGTCAAAGAGGGATTAGTCAAATTTTCCGCCCTCTCTTCTTGGGGAACCCAGATTTATAACGAATTAAGTGTTCCCACTTTAACACAATTTAAGATCAAATATTTAATATCTGATGACTCACTCTTTAGATTTATTTAACAACAAAAAATTTTCCTACACATATTCTTAGCCACATCTCAATTGCAGTAATGCGGAAGCAAAAGTCTCCTATGGTTTTATGGGCCTCTCCTCATTCACACACACACACACACACTAGCAACCCACACAATGACCAAAAGCTCTCTTTGATATATTTATTGCCATTTGTTTTTCTAGACTAAAGCAAATAGGAAAAAAATAAACTTTCCACTGTCTTTCACATTTTGTCTGGGCCTAATTTCCCATGTTGTTCAAATGACATATTGGTGTCAATTAAAATGTGGGCCCAAAATAACCGAGAGACGCACACGTGAAAGAAACCACATTAATCATCAAATTGCAAAATCATTTTAAATTTAACGATGAGATCTCCAACAATGCAAAAATACTTATAAAAATACGCCTTTCTTATGTCGGTGTTTTCGATCATGGCCAAATTTTATACGTTTGCACATATATTGACCAGGTAGGTGTGTCTCTGTCTCGGCCAAGTGCCCGGACAGACGGACGGAGAAAAACTCGCGCCACGCACACGCAGCAAATGACGACGCCAACAACTTGTCTAACAGGTCCCCCTCCCAGAGTCAATAAGTCGCGACTTGCGGCTAGCGACTCCGATAAGCAAGCGCATTTAAATGAGTCGATGACGACGATGTCAAAGCTTTACAATAAATTAAAAAGACAACGAATAAACAAATAGCAAAACAAAACGCACTTGAATTTATGTTAAATGGGTGAACAGATTCCAAAACAAATTGGCTTGAAAAAGAGTTTCTACGAAGCTGAAAGAAAGAGGTAAGAGGTAAGGTGCTCAGAACATTTAGTCACTAGAAAAATTGATATTCGCCAGCCAATATAATTGTCAGCCAATTAAATCGTTCACAAACTTAAAGTGTGGTGAATGAAGGTCAGCAGCTTTCAGCTTTGGGACTTAGTGCAGTAACTTATGTAATACAAAAAAAGGAGTTGTCAAGCCTGCAAAAATTAGACCTTTTCCAGTATAATACATATCCTTTTATAGATTTTTTATAGACACAGAAGAGTTTAGTTCTAAAAACTTTATTAACAAATTGATAAATAAATAAGTAAGAACAATTCAGGTCTAATGACTTGGAATATTTTTAAATAGTTTGGAGTTTACTTAGAAGCAAGTTTTGAGGGAGTTACAATAGATGTCGTAATTAGCATCTGTTTAAAGTTTCATTATTTTCTTTGAAAAATCATTATCGGGGGTACCAAAGAAACCTCTTCCAACCAAATCAACCGAATTCCAATTCTTAGGTGACACAGAAATTTTTATTGGTTAGTTTCAAACCTTCCAAAATTCGTGTTTGGTTAGGAGATTTAGCACAGCTCTTTTCGCACTAGTGGCCTGTGTCGATGGCGCATCTTCTTGAAAGGCAGCGAATTAATGGCTGCAAGTTATACCTCATGTTTGGCGCCAACAAATTTTTAAATTTTGCATTATATCTATGGAGAATATGACTTAAATTTTAATTATGATTTAAAAATGCATCATAAAACATATAACACAATCTCTAGAGATTTCTGTGGGGTGTATATGGACAATTTGAAGGGACAATAGGACAATTTGAGAGAAGAAAGAAAATGATCTTTTAAAATGGTTTTGATTTCGACATTGTACAATTTTAACTTGACTAGGATGGAGTGGCAGTATAAAACACAGATGTCTAAGAAGCGGCCTAAAACTCGGAATTACCAATTTATGCGGAGCAGATCCATGAGTAGCGCGTATAGGTTCTATAGACACAAGGCCGATTGCTGTTTTGTTTCTAGCTCATACGCATATATACATGATTTGTCACCTCTGACGATCTTATAAACGTCTATTTTTGAAGCACCGCGATCGAATTTTTTCCTTTAAGCCGCATCTTCATATTGTTCAGTCTCACAAAGCCAATAAACCGCCCTACATGGTTTTCAATATCTGTTTTTGGTGGCGCCGAAGTCGCGTCTCTCCGCTCAACAAGTTGAGAGCGTAAACATCTATAGATGCACTTGGTTGAGTAGCTTAAGAATACGGTGCCACTTTCAATCGTCGGCGTCGCTGTATGCGTCAAAACGCGGCTGGCTCTAGCGCTCTCTCCTCGGCTTCTGGACAAAAGCGAAAAGCCAGTTGAAAAGCCAGGGTCAAAAAATCATGTGCAAATAAATCGTATGGCGTTACTCATCTTCATATTCTAATGTCTTTGGTCTCACGTGACGAACTTGCATTATCAGTTAACGCACAGCAACCATGCTTTCTGGCACAGCAACTTTTGAACGACCTTCACGGAATTCCTCGCTGAACGAACTACAACCACGATTGAATTCATTACACCGTCGTTAGACAGTGGTTTTCGATGGTGCTTTATCGCCATACTAGGAACTAAGTTCATCGACACACATTTGTTGAAATAATTCACGTCAATAGTTGTGAAAAATATTCCAACAAAAAACCTTTTCTTAAAATTTTTACTTTAAGGCCGAATTCATTTATTAAACTCACTGTGTAAACAACGCAAATAGCGCTAGTACATCAAAACCATGTGAGACTGTTTATGGTAAAAATCGTCTAACTTTTGGTGTAACCAGATTCTAATTTCAGTGGTTCAGTGGATCACAGAAATTTTAAAACACCGGTTCAGGTTATAAAATGATGGGTGAGGCTAGCCGAACTGTCAATATATTCTGATTTCTAAATTCAGAAGCTTTAGAGCGAAGCTCTTTTACGGACGTTCGACTGGTGGATTAAAAATATAAAAATTTTGTCTTTGCGACAGATTCTTTTGGGTACGCTTTTGTCTTTGCAAAGCTAGCCGCTTTTGCCATTTGCTGTGTTGTGAGTGTACTGTTTACTGAGAACCGAGTATCGAGTTTAGAGTACTGAGTATCTAGTATTTGTATTTATCTAGTATTAAGTACAGAGTATCGAGTTCTGAAAACCGAGTAGTGCGTATTGAATTCTAAAAACCGAGTATTGAGTATCGACTACTGAGTATCGAGTATTGAGTATTCAGTATCGACTACTGAGGATCGAGCATTGAGAATCGAAAATGGCTATTAATTACATAGAATCGAGTACTGAGTCTCTAATCTATCGAATACTGAGTATCTAGTACTGAGAATCACGTATCGGTTAGTGGCTGTCAAAGGCATGAAAAAAACAAGCACTTTTAATAATTATTTTTATATTATAAAAGTACACAGAAAAAAAATCACGATATTTAGTATCATACGGGTATTTTCAGTATCAAATCGGCCTTCATCTGAAAAAAATATCAAGGTGATATTATAACGTCCATATGTTTAGGTAAAAATAGTTTCACATTGGTATGAAAAATTGATATTATAGATAGGGCTGATATTTGATTTTTTTTCTGCGTAACAATATTACATCATTATGTCATGTTCCAACTTGATTTTAGAAATAAATTTGAAAAGAAAAAGGGGAAAAGACAAGTTTTTTAATTTTTGGGAAAGACTTAGGAATCTATACGAGGCAAGCAGTGCTGATGCTGCTGTGAAATGCACATTCTTCATATATTTACCCTAGACCCGAAATTCACCAAGTGTTCGAGCGGGAGAGGTATGTTTTCAGCATCCACTTGGCAGGAAAGGATTAATATATAATTCCGGAATTTTAGGCGCCTAGAAAATTTGGTTGGGTCCTTTAGAAAGGGTTGGGAAAAAATTTAACATGTTTACAGGCCACTGCATTTACCACGCAAAATTGTGATACATTTTTAACAGCTGTGAACTCGAAACTTTCTACAAGATAAAACAATACATTTTCTACAAAATCTTGGACGCGGACAAAGTCGCGTCGGTTGCAGCCAATTCTGACTGCAATAACAAAATTGCACAATTTAATTCAAATCGTTAAACGAACCGTTTTATTTCGATGTTAACAGTTCGTTTTAGCATTTATGTGCACAAATTAGCTTAAACCCGGTAGGAAAGGGGCAATGTGTGCTAGTGCATAATAAATTTTATAATCTTTTCGCTTTATGGTCTCATGTTTTACAATTACATTTTTTCGTTATTTGGACATGTTGAGTTAGCTGCTTTTCGTTTTTCTAGTTTTAAACCTTTTGCCGGGTTTAAAAGTTTTGCAATTCAAATTGACTCTAATTAGTAATAAATAAATAAAAAAATAATTGGAATAGGAATATATTCCAATAAATTTACTTCATCCTAAGACATTCAGCAATATGTCTCTGTACTTCATTTGTTAATCTTTACTACAAATAGTTGTGCCTACATTCGCGTGTAAAACATGTTTTGTGTCTCAAACATAAGTTCAGACGATAGCCTTAGTTTGTTTTTCATTTTGTTTTTGTTTTTACTTGCATTGGTCGTTCAAAGTTGTGTCGTACGTGTGTACATTGGCTCATAAAAGTGGGTCAGTTTTATCGCCAATACTTGTACATACATACATAGAGAGTCAATGCAGTTTGATTGTTGCCAAGCGAACTCAATTTTCATTTATGAAAAATAGAGGAAAGCTAGCTACAAAATTTGGAATATATTAAAACGCTGTAATTTCACATGTCTGAGTTCTCATATGAGTTGGTTAAAAAAAACCGGATGGGCTATCATCAGTATAAGCTTCTCAGATTGACTATTGCTTTATCTGAGCAACTATCCAAAACAAAGTCAAAACTCTTGAGGGAATTGTTCGATATTGCACAATTCGTATCTATAGAACACCCTTGGGAATTATATAATATAGCTTACAGTGTGTTTGTTGAGCTTATCATTAGCTAATAAAGGGGAGTGTGAATGAGCTTTAAAAACCTTGAAGTATCCACACTTTGATTCCAGACTAAGCAGACCACAAACATTTAATTGGTAACATAATTATATACATAAGTTCCTCTTCTGCTCTACAAATAGCCTCAATATCAAATTTAATTAACTAATGAACATCTGAAGGCGATTCTTCATTTATTTTTGTGCACTCTTTTGACATTTGTTTCCTCTTAACACAAAGGCGGAACTTGAATCAAATTTACAAATTTGGCCTAAGCAATTTAAAAAATAAATTTGCAAAAATTATGTACATATTTTTAGTTTGATTAATGTTTCTCATTTCTAATCCCCAGCAGAGTCATTGATATATTGACCTTTGTGCCATATACTATGAACTCTCGTCGTCAATATCTTCCGTCATTGTTCTCTACATCACGCGAGAAAAATCATTAAAAAAAGCTTTTAGTATCTAGGAAGTAAAATACAATAAAACACAAAAGCAAAATGTGTTCTTAATCACTTTTAATACGGCAAACGTGATTGGTTTGCAAAAAAAAAAAAAAAAAACAAAAACACAACCTTGCAAAGTTTTTTAAACTTTGTTTACATATAACCTAGACCCGATTATTATTGAAGTTTTGTAGTTAACCTTTCAACTGTCAAACATTTGCAAATGGCAAAAAATACAATAAATAGTTTGAAGGTACTTCCATGTTTTATGGTTGACAAACAAATTTCTCTGCATAAACAATTAACTTGGCTCTGTTGTGTGCCACTTTAAAAATGTCAATCAGCTGTCAACTGTACATAATGTTTTTCCACACTTGGCCAATTTTTCTCTCTCTGATTTTGGTTTTTGCTGTTGTCAAGCACGCAAAAATTGTAGTTTAAAAATACAAAAAAAAAAACAACCAAAAATTATTATTGAAAAATGACAAAAACAGTTGCTGACCTAATTAACCAGCACGAAACATGAGAGACATAAAAAAAGTTGGCAAACTTGGCTAAAAATAAAATTCATACAAAAAATTCAAACCAATTATTTTTGGTAGGTTCAAATAACCCTGGTCAAAGCCATAATAATTTATTTAATATTTAAATTAATGCAAAGCAATTTGTCTGGATCAGGGTCTCCGATATATATATATATATATACACATGTGCTTTCTAAATTGTGAGTAAGTTAAACAGTGACATCAGTATGATAAATATACACCAATGGGACCTGTTTGCGTGGCTAATGACAGCACCCATATATTGTACAATGCATATGGTATAATTTTGTAGATAGATTCAATTGGGGAAGCCAATTAAAAGCTTACTATTTAGATTTAAAAGCTTTTACCTATGATTTAATCAGAGTTTGTTAACTACTATGACAGCAATCAGTTTAGTTAGCACTATAAATAATCAAATTTTCGGCAATTAGCTAAAAGTTTTACATTTTAGCTACTCTATTCCAGATTAAGCTTTTTTGTTTTTGTAATCCGGTTCATCTGGCTCTAAGAACAAAATTGCATCCGGCTCGAAGGACCCACATGTAGAGAATTCATAAGTGGTTTCTTTATTTATTCACTTGAATTTTCTCTATTTTCATTGCTTATATTTAACCCACAGGCAGTGTTTCCATCTACTTTATGCAGGGTTGCAGCTGGCTATTTGAGTTTTACTGAATTAGTTATCACATTTGTAAATGCGGCTACGCTGGCATTTGTGTATGTAGCTTTTTCTCTATTTGTAAATCATTTACCATTTACATTGTCAATATGTTCTTTATTGTGTGCCTTGTCCATTTTATATTCAGCGTTTCCTACCCTCTTTGCGACATCCATTCTTATTTACAGTGTGACCATTGTCTTTGTACCTTAACGCTAAAACGCTATGTATTGGCGTTTTTTTTTCAAATAATTCTTAAATTTCAAGTAAATAGTTTATTTGTGAAATATCTTTCTTTAGCTCGAAATTTAATAAAAAATCAGAAAGGAAAACAAAAAATTATTTTTTTTGGTTACTAAATACCACCATATAATTTTCTAAAACTTTAAAAATAACATTGGGAAAATTTTTTCTATATTTAAAAATATAGATTAAAATAATAAATATTCAAAAATTTAATACTGATCCCATCACCTTATGCGGTGCACTATGGGCGATTAGCCCAATTTTGTGGCATAAACTCTAAAAATAAAGCTAGGCCCTTAAAATTTTGTGTAAACGTGTCTTATATTAAACTAGAATTTCGAAAAAAAATGTCGTCGATTGGGCCACGCCCTAACTTCCTGCCCTTACAACTACCTGAAATGGTATGGACAAAACGTAAATTTTTTATAAAAATCTAACTTTTAGATGTGCAATTTGGCACATTTGACAAATCGGAATATAGGTACTTATGTGTATTAACCACGCCCCTGCCACTTGCCCCTTCCCAATCGCAAATTAGTCCGTAAGGCAAGTTCGGAAGCCAATTTTCTTTTCAATCGTAGCCCTCCTCAGTATAGCTTAATTTTGGTCGTCCCATATTAGAGGGTGATGATCTGATCATGATCAATTTCCACTTTCATTTTTTAAAAGCCATTCTGAGTGCATGGTTTTATATCTTGACAGATATCTTTGGCATTTTGGCAAACATCGATTTATTTGAGAGACAAATCCTTTTATTTTGGCTTTAACTTGATCTATATTTCTTATGCTATCTAATGTATTCAGTTATGCCATCTGCATTTCGATTGTTGCTGTTCCAAAAATCGATCAGAGTTTCGCGCGAAAACTCATATGTCACTAAAAATGATTAAAAACACTATATACCAGGGGCTTTAACAAATAACTTGCCATTTTTAGTTGCTTGCGCCTGCATGCGCCGCAAAAGTATTACTCCACGGAACACAATTAAATTTGTTATTTTTCTGCAAAAAACACAATAATCAAAACAACAGACAACAACAACAAAACACAAATTTCGTTTTTTATCACAGCAGATATCAATTTTACATACCGTGAGCTTCGTTTTTACATATTACAACTCTACATTTTAACTGGGTTAAACTTTTTTTAGTAATTTTTTACCCATTTATATTTTAACAAATACGCCTACTTTCGGGGCAATTGTCTCATTTTCGAGAAATGATAGAAAGAGCAAGAAGTGACAGTTCGTTGGAAGAAGATTCATTTTCTTCTTCATGAAAGAAGCTTCTTAAACTTTAATTTTTTTATTGAAGCTTTGCCTATTTACTCACTTTGCAAATACAATAAACTGGTTACGTCAATTTTCACAGGACGTGCTTTGATAAATCAGCTGACTTTAGAGAGCTGCCACCACAAGAGAAGAGTTGCCACCCCGCCGAAAGAAAAAATTTTTTTTATTCTAACTGAAGTATTCACTTTTAATAATGAAAGTCACTTTTTGAAATTAATACCATCGATTTTTTGACTTTATGCCAGAAATATCGTCATTTCGCCCAAAGTGCGGTGGGTGGATTTTCAAAATAAAAAGTGAATCTCAGATTTTTGGAATTTCTATAAAGAGCTCTTCAAATGGTTTTAAATTCGATCCAATGGAAAACAGAAACAAAAATTTGTAAAAACTTTCCACCAAGTTTTCAAATTTTTTGAAATTTTAAAATTATGTCGGTACCATTTTGCATTTTGAAAAACTTTGAAAATAAGTTTTAAGAACTGATCAGATGAACAACAGTATTTCGGTCATTTTCGGACTTTGGAGAAGATTTTTCAAAATTTGAAAAATCGCTAAAAATAATGTAAATTTTTTGTTGAACCCAACCTAATTATTGTGTTCGGAAAAGGTTGCGGTTCAATTAGTTTTCGTATTTGGTTTGGTTTAAGATTCGATTTACAGTGCAAAATATGTTGGAAGTCCGGGCTCGAACTGGTTCGGTTTAAAATCGGTTCGCAGCCCTGATATTGAAGCAGGGGACCTACTAACAAGCAATTATACTCTCTTGTGGCTTTCAATTACGTATTCATTAGAAGCCTCTTATTGTAAGTCTCGCATTCTGTGTTGGGATTACAATAAGATTCTGACGAAACTAACCAAATTACCCCCACCCCTATAGGAAGAGGATTTTAATTTTTGGCTATTATTATGCGGTGAGCGCATAAAGGCTTTATGTTACGATTTTGCGCCACTATTTGCTAGACATCTGTCCTCCCCACAATTTAATGTAACCTTGAAAGTGAAATGAAAATTCTTTTAAGTTTAGCCATTCAATTTTCTTCGAATTTCGCTTGTTTTGGCAAACAAAACTGTATTTTTTTTTACAGCACGAGCAGCTTATTTACCTTTTGGTTTGTTACAAAGTAATGCTAATTGCCACCAAAATTGTCGTAAGTAACAATTCTGGCGAATTTGTTGCATGACTGACTCACATTTTGGTTGAAACCCGGTGATGAGCTCATCGCTTGAAATGTTAGAACTTCTCTATTACAATTGCATTCTGCCCCCCCTCCCCCGTGTTTTCAGCATGACTTTTGGGTTGCATTTCACACGAATTTAAAAGTACGGCGACCTCCCTGCTAATGCAGTAGGCGCAGCATCAAATGTCGGAGATATTAATTAAGAAGAACAGGTTTCTTGGCGCTGAGACGTGTCAAGAAACGTATTACAACAAAGTAGAACAGAAACAAAAAAGATCAGCATCAACATCAACATTATTGTGACTGCACTTTGTGACGCAATTTGAGAAAACAATAAAAAAGTGGCCAAATGACGTCAGCCGACTTTGAAAAAGTCCGTGTTCGGTTTTAATGGATTTCCATGAGTGATGGACAAGCTGAGCAAATCACGCCTGATATGCACGAAAAAAAATTTTAAATGGTAAAGTTGAGACAGATTTATAACTGATTCAGTGCTTGACATATCTAGGATAGGATTTAAGATTAAGATTTTAAAATATCAAAAGTAGGCATGTTGTTCTTAGAAATCGTTACCCCAATATGGTAAATTTGATCATAAGCTACAATTTTGTTAAAAACCAATTCGTTAGAACTTCTCTATCACAACTGCATTCTGCCCCCGTGTTTTTAGCATAACTTTTTGCTTACATCTAATCTAATATGAAAATTTCCCTCCACAATTTTTTTGATGCATTCCTTTTCTATTTACTTAGTACCTTTCCAGTAGGCCATCTCTAATATGCATATCCAATAAGTGCCGCCGCCTCAATTTAAAGATCGAATGATAGACACACAGGCAACGTCAGAGTGCCACGTCTAATTAGCAGTGTACTAACGACCGACCAACCGACTGAGACTAACTATAGAGCTCAATAGCAGCTTTTGGCATAAACTTATGCCGACCCACAATCGAGTCTCGAGATGCTCTGACGTCAATTGGTTCAAAGTGCGGCAAAGTGAGACATTGTCAATGCAATTAGATAGAGAAATACTTAATATAGCTTTATAGATATCAGACACATACATAGTTTATGCAAGTCAACTTTGATTCGCGCAGCATCAATTACACGTATAAAGGGCAGGCACGTGTCACCGACGCGTGTGAACCAAATATTGTCTTGGACTTGACTAATTTGTGTGTTATGCAAGCTCATTATTTTTCCCTTCTCTTCTTAAAGTTGTTTTTCACTTTCAAACTTCCCACACACTTGCGCAAACAGAGTGGTAAATACTAAATTTCTATATAAAAGTTGGCTGGTTTTATCTTATCTTATTATTTCTGTTGATAATGGCTCTACGTGTTTTGTGAAAAAAATAAAGTAGATTGTGGAGCCTTATAGGCTCGCACCTACCAGACATTATGAAAAAATTAACACCATAAATGTCATTAAGTCATTAAGTTGTATTATTGCTTTGGTTATTATGTTGTTGTTTTATTTGCGTTAAACTTCTTCCTCAATTGGTTGTTTTTGAAGAAAAATTTGTGATAATTATAGCGATCCATAATTTTAATGAAGGCTTATGGGGGGCTTATAAAGTGAGAATAACAATGATGACAAAGTTGGGAAAGGTTTTGTATCAACAAGATTACGTTGCGTTTTCAATCTGACACACCTTCGACGTTTTATGCACTCCTGTCTTTATTTGGCCAGTGCAATGTATGTGCGAGCAGTCACTTTCCAACCGTCATGTACCAAAGTAAGTCACAAACAAACAAATCGAGTAGTCGCAACAGACAAGGTCAACCGATCTTTAAAAACCAAAGTCGGCTAAACAAATGAACACACTGACTGCACACTCCTGTAAAATCATAGGTCCACATCGAAAATCCAGAAAAAAAATTTAGCCTGACATTTACCTGTATGACCTTTAGGCATCTTTGTGGTTATAGAGCAGCGATTGACACGCTTGGCCCGCAGGGTCCGAACACATTTCGGTATTCACACCGACACGAGCCGAAAGCATCCGGGTTTTCAGTTAGACTATTATGTTGTCGGGTAAATTGTCTTGCTTGACAAGATCAAGCGATCCAAAAAATCAAGAAATATGCTAAACTTTCATCAATTAAAGACGGGTAAATGGGAGGTGTCAGTCAATCGATTTAATGAAAAAAAAAATTTGCAAAATTCTTATACGAGTTGAGATTGACATAAAGACGGGTAAATAAGAGGTGTAGAACAAATGGACCAAAAAATGGCCAAATTTGTAAAAAGTTTTGGGTTTTGATTATCATAAAGATTTGATAAATGGCATATGTAAAGTAAGCTTCAGTTCTTCGTTTTGTATTTAAAATTCTAGGTTATGGAGTCCCAAAAAATCAGTCTTTTTTTTTACGCATACCCTCTAAATTTTTTACTTTTAAATCGAAACAGTTATCAATAAAATTTCAAGAAGGTGGGACCATGGTAACCCGTGCCGAATTGCAATGAAACATTTCAGTACTCTTTCTTTGAGCGATGTAGCCATAAGAGGGGTTAAGTTGATGCAAGACTTTCATGGGTTAATCACAGTTGAGGAGGAACAAAAACAATTTTAATTACGTAGCGTACAAGAACACCGGAAAATTTATTCTGACTGTAAAAAAAAACACGTTAAAAAGAAAATTTGAGCAATAATCCGCGAACCAAGGCTTCGTGGGCAAAACTGAAAACGCTGATCTGTCTATTTTTAAATCTGGATTATGGCCTATATGAAAAGATTTCTGGGTCAGTCTTAACATGTTACTCCATATCGCGGTTTTTAGCCTGTCTCATAGAGACATGCAACGATTTTAATGACAATCTACTGAGCGCTTTTAAAAATATTCAAGAATTAAGGTTTACCTTCTTGTGGATGTACCTTAACCGATTGCACGATTGAAGTGAATTTTCTATATTGCGTTCCCCATGACCATGTCCACATTTGCAGAATTTATGAGAATTTTATTTTAAACCATTAAAAACTAATTTAAAATTGTTGTCTTTGTGTGTTGCAAGTACAAATATACCCATAAAACGCGAACCGAAGCTTCATTTGAAAAATTGAGTATGAGGTGATGCTTACAGGGGACCCTTTTATCAAAATTTAAGTGTCTTATGCCGGGGTTTTATATAGTGTTGTACAGTGTAGTAAGTCAGTACAAATTTTCAGAGAAGTTTGGCATCCATTCGGCATGGGTTATCGTTGTCCAATCTTAATATTTAATTTGTGATTTAAGGAGGTCAAATGGAATAAAAATAGAGGGTATGCGTATTTGATTTCGCGAAAAAATCGTTCCTTATGTTTTGGGACACTCTATTCTAGGTACCTACTCGTATGAAATAATAATAAAACATAACAAAAAACAAATTTCTTGCTATTAAATTGTTAGTTTTTAATCAAATTTAGTAGTTGTATAAAAATAAAATTTGCCCAACCCTGCCTGTGTATAATTAACTTCTGAATGGGCCAATAGATATTTCGATTTGTGATTTGCTAAAGGCGAAATTTTCATATTAGAAAGATCGAAAAATCGGAAAAAAATCGGATAATATTATCATGATACCATTGTATGAAATCAGTTCATTTTACTAGAAGCTTTGCATCCCTGGCTTGAAGAAAACTCTTGGGCATAGACTGTGGATACGGAATCTCCATACAGCATTCGGCACTAACCGATGCGAATTACAAAAATAATTTCGTTTCTTCCAAAGCAACAACAATTCCACATGAAATTAAATCAATTTCAAGTGAAAATCATTTGGAAACTTTGCATTAGGAAGTTAAGTAGAATTTAAATGCCATAGGAAACGTGTGGGCACCCTGTTCTAGTCCATGTTTCTTCCTCTTCTCTGTTTTTCTCTTTTTTTAGTAAATGTCATTATTAATGTAGAACTGTCAAGTGAACACAAATGCGTTGACGAATCGTTTACGAAGTGTCATTAGCATTTTCTGACAAGAGCAAAACAAAGAAATACCCAACTCATAAGTCATTTAATTTCTCTTACGCTTAACGATTACACGAAGCTTTTAAGTATTGAAAAATTCCATTTTACTTATACAAAATTTTTGTTATTTATTTACAGTAGACATTTTTCCTGTTTAACAGCCCTTTCATTAAGCGGAAAAGTTTTTTGTTTCCTGCAACAATTTGTTATTTTATTTTTATTATTTTCATTTTTTGTCATAAACACCTATCAATCTTCTGATGTCATTTTGAGGTATTTTTGTTTAAAAAAAGAGTCGACAATTAAAAAGGCACACGACTGCTCACACTTGTCATTTACACACAAAACTTTGGCCGTTGAGTTATCAGTAGTTTAAAGTGTTCCACACGCTCCAGTCTCTATTGAACATTGCACAAAGAATTTATTTGCTTCTTTTAATCAAAAACAAAATAAAGTCTAGGCGCCAGTTTCAATGAATTTCGATAAGGCTTTGTTTTCGTTCTCTTTTAGGTTATGCTAACACTTAATGATTGGTTTGAAGGCTAGAGAAATCAATTGAACCCACCGATCTAATCAATAAAAGAATATTTGCTAGATTTGCAATCAATTACAATAAAAATCAAACATTTATTACCATAACTAGGTGAGACTTAATCTTGACCGAATTAATTATTTTTAAATCAAATGGAGGATAATGTAAGTTTTATTGGGCCCGTTAAAGCATACAATGCAGGTTATGACATTGTATTTTAAAGATTTATGAAAAATGAAGTAAAGTATTCAGCAAGATAAGTTAACGAAATATTCTAAATCGAAGTCATCTTTGTTAATGTTTACTGGTAGTGTCTTAAATTTTAAATTAAGTGCATCTAAAATTTTATGATTATTATTTTATTCAAGAAAATCCTACAGAAACCAATTACTTGAGAGCAGGTCTTATTGGGCCTGAGAGCAGGTCTTATTGGAACCAAAAAAGACCGAATAGCACCGAATCATCGTATACGCAGAGAAATCTAGCACGAATCGGCGATACAGAAATCGGCTTCAATTTAGATTTTTTTCTTGATTTTTTTAGGGCGAAAACTGCTTGCATAGGAGAAGACAATTAATCTTGACTTCGAACGTCTCAGAAGGCTTGGATCCAAGAATATTCCGTCTTATCGTACTTTTGATATAAAAACTGCTTGATATCAAGCACGATCGGCTTGGTTTTTTCTCTGAGTGTACCAATACGGTTTTAATTTTTTAACAAAAAGGTTTATACATTTTTTTAATGAATAAACAATCAAACAGTTAATAATGTCTGTATAGCTATTTTAAGAGCCACCCTGAGCCATCGACTTTACTTTACCTTCATTCTCTAGGGTGGACTCCTATAAACTTTGATAACAAAAAATGGAAAAATAATCAATTTTGTCCAATTAGATTAACTTTCCGACTGATTAAATGTTGTTGAACCATTTAAAAGTGCATTAAAATGATAGATGACGCACCTTGACCGATTCAATCTGATGCCACCTGCTGAGCTCTTTATTAAACAAAAAAAAAATGGTTTGAATGCTATTCTGTATTCAAACTATTGGTCACTGTGTTAGAAGCGGGAGGGAAATCTCTCTCACTAACAAAACAAGGCCAAATTGGGGACACATACAAAGGCTACTGACAGCCAGCGCTGTTCTTATGTGCGCCGGTTTTTGCTGTTTACGAATTCCCAAACGATTATGGCAGCTCTGGCATGGAGCAAGAGTTGTTGGTTTCAGTAAAAGTGGGCAAAGATCGCTGATGATTTGGTAGAGATACCAATGAAACAGTGGTGCTTGTGGTGTGTTGTGTTCCTGCTTTTTGAAGTTATGTGCAAGCACAACGAGATCTCGAGCCAGCTTAGTATTGATGGTTTTATTATTAAAATGTATTTCTGAGTTGCTAAGATGCGGCATTTGATAAGTTTTAATTTAAGCTTTTGATGAGTTGTTCAAATAATCGTAAATTTCGTTTGCCTACTATGCCTAGCTTGCCAAAATGGCCTCCACAAAAAAGAAGAACCAATAATTTAGGTTTGAAGTCTCTGGAAATTAAATTAATTCGTTTTTGAAATCAAACGAAATTTGTTTTTAATTTGTATGGAATAGATGAGGGAAGTGAGCAAAAGTATCTGAATGAAGAAAGCAAGAAGAGGCGGAGAAAGTTGAAATAAATTGGGCTTCCTTTTGACTAAGTAAACCAAATTGAGCTGCCTACTAAACTGAACATGTTCTGGCTCAATTGCTCTTTATTGTTCAGTTGCTTTTTTTCTTTTCCTCTTACTTTAAGTGTACGTCCATTTAAAAATGCATAAGTTGGCCCATTTTATTTAATCTATTATTAAATACATTTTTTGAGAAAAACATAATGAATAAAGCGAACAACTGAACCAAAAGACATTCTTCACTGAAATAAGCAGTTGTACCCCTTGCAATCGATTTAAATTATTCTCCAAATGATGCATAATTTTATGACTTTCACTTGGAAGCAGGAGGAGTAGACGTAGGTATAATGGAATCGTCTGTGGTTCGCCAGACATGTCCCAAGGGTATGAATAATTATAATTATTATTTCAAAAGCGTTGTTTTCGCCATATCATGGTATATAAATGTACTTGAAATAATTTGAAATGTCGTTTTTATATTTTTTTTTCACATTTTTGTGTTTGTTTTCTTTGCCCAAACAATTTATGGCATTTGTGAAGTGTGGCGCTTGTTGTTGTGGCTGTGCGAGAGGGAGGAGATAAGCAGCAACCCACACATACAAATATGTCTGCCATTTTGTAAACAACCAAATGTTTTGGTGTTGGCGCTGATAAAGCTGAAATATCAACAGAGGCAGCGGCTGGAATAAAATGATTGTGTTTTGCGGCGCCAAGGTCAACAGCAACAACAAAAGCATTAAATCCTGTTGGCGAAGTGAAAAGCTGGAAAAATACTTTCACGCTGTGAAAAACTTTTCTAGACGAATAAAGAAAGGCAGCAAAAGAATTGAAGCGTACTCTCTCATATGGATTTTGTTTTGGTTTTTGTTTTGTTTTTGGTCTGAAGAAAGTGCAGCAGCAGAGCAATTGAATTGACCCAAATGACCATTTTCATTTGATTTCAAAAGGAAAAGTTGATTGACTTAAATGAGTGGAGAGGAGAAGAGTGAGGCGGTTAAAACTGCATGCAACAAGTAGAACCCAAAACAACAACAATATAGAAAAGAAACAAAATGGGCCATTTATTGAGTTCCGTCAATCACACACAACCCGAAATAGTTAATTGAGAACTCCAATTCGATTTGTCATTAATTTTGTACAGGAAATTGGTTGATTTAGGTGGTTCAGGAAAGGCTAACCAAACAAAAGTGGTTTGCAGTGGTTGAATTTGATTATAATTGAATATCAAATTGGTTGATTGTGAAATATGGAAATTTTATGGTGACACAAAAATGATAGCAAACAGTCGAGGATGAGCGAAGATACCTCTTACCATGTTGGAAAATATTTAGCAGTAGACGAAGAGAACATACACAGCGCTCGGCAAAATACACAAACAAAATTTCGCTTTTTTAGTTTCTGCAAGTATTGAAATTTTTGATTCTTGAATATAAAGCTTTTTTATAGCATTTGTTCCAAAGAATGAAACTGTTACAATTACAAATTTTTATCTTGTCATACGGAATCCCAATTTTAAGGGGCTAAACGGCTACAGATAGTAGTAGTAGTAGTAGTATTCTTCTTTATTTAAAATATTTTTTCACCTTCTTATTGCATTTATAGTTATTATCTAAGGATATGAGCTAAATTTTTAAAAAGAAGTTTATCCTTATCGACTTGGTATCCTTTGCTACGCAGTCTAATACACCTGACTTCCCAGGTCTTCCCCAGATATCAGATCGTTCAACTGCGTAGTTAGGAATCCAAGTAGCGGTGTTGCCGTTTTCAAAACTGTCCTTTAATAATTTGTTTCCGGAATCTTAAAGACTGACTTATAAAACTAAATAGTGCCGACCAGTTTTCACCATTAAGATAATTTATTATCTCGTGCGGTTGTAGCATAGCCTTGCCGAAATGAAGCAATCGGTGCTCCCTCAAAATGGGACAGACGCCGATGAAGTGTACAATGTTCTCTTTTTCTCTCAAATTGCACAGTGAACATGTATTGTCGTTGCCAACCATATTAGGAACAAAGTTTAATTCGAGAATCTCTCCTCTAGCCTTGAAGATGTCTTTGAAATAGTTCCTTGCTCCCAGGTCATAATGCAACTCTTTATAAATAAGCCGTTCGGAGCTTCTTTGAGATTGCTCAATGCATGTCTGCCTGTAAGCTGCATCCATTTTAACGAGAGTTTTCTCCGCCCAGGACCCCCAGCTAGAACGATCTTCTAGGAAAAGCGGCACTCCGTGCGTGCTGGCTAGATTTTTCGCGTAGTAGAGACCGGGCCAATATATATAATATTTGGAAGCCTATGTTCTGGCATACCAAAGACTTTTCGAACATACAGGTGTATTAAAATGCATGTCCGCGGTTGTCAAATACAGCTTGGACAACCCAGTTTCGAGGTAGAGCATCCTATTAGGCATGAAGCTTGGCAAGCGAAACAGTTTTTTGACAAAGTACCGCAGCAGACTCTCGACCTCGTCATATTCCATGATACCCCATACTTGAGCGCCGTAGCACATTATGGATCTAACTGCTGCCTCAAAGAGTTGATATTTTGTGCTGATTGGTACATCTTTCTTACTTAGTAGGGACTTCCATGTACAGCCATTTTCTCATCTAATTTCTGATATTAGTGGTATTCCTGAAAGTTGATTTGCTTTTGATTTGCTTTCGTGAAAGCAAAAGCAAAGCAGTTGGTGGAACGAACCTGTTTTCATTTTGATTTGCTTTCGTATTTCGTACAATTTACACACGTATACAATTTGACAGATCGAAAGAGGAAGGGCAGAATGAAATTGTGGAAGAATTTGTAACTTCAAACTTTCTAGGAGAGCTGTGCAGATAAGTAACCATGAGCATCTTTGACTAAATCAAGCAGCTCTCTAAGAGAACTGTCACACTAAAACTAAAGCAAATCGAAAACAGCTTCAAAGCTGATTTTACGAAATCAATTAGTATGACTTGAATTTTCTGGGCACACTGCTCATTTTGTATGGAGCAGCTGTCATCAGCTGTTTCACGAAATCAAATCGAAAGCAAATCAAAAGCAAATCACTTTCAGGAATACCACTATTATTCAATTTTTAAAGATATTTTCGGAGCTATATTGTAGACATATTGAGCCCCATGCTGACTCTACTAGAAACACTATTTCCTGTATAAATATCAGTGTATTCGTAGGATCTCTAGACAGTTAAATCTGCGCCTGGCTAGTGCATTGCAGTGTTTCCTCTAAAACCAGCGCAACGATTCGGTTCATTTCATCGATAATTTAAAAGATGATTAAGCGCACTCTGTTTTCAAAATATCCGGCTCGAAGGACCTCAGATAAATCAAACTGCGTTCACAGTTTTTGACGTTAGACAAACCTAAACATTGCTGAGGCGCACTGTTTTTAGTGAAATGCATTTTCTCTTATTCATTTTGTACACAGTTCACACAATTTCGTTTCTGAGCTTATAGATTGTAGGGATTTTCTTCTCTTTCTTCTCAAAGTATCTTAGTCTTACACTTCCTGTCTACACTTTTGGATGTCAATCTTATCTGTGTTGGTTAGCTCCATTAAGACTTCAGCTTCTGAAGCTTTTTTAGATACGTCCATAAAGTGAGGTATTACAGAAGTATACTTTCAGTTGCACAATTTTTGGCGATTTTGAGTCCAATGTCCAAAATGATTGATTTTATCTTATCTTGTTTTGTCAGTTTTCTTGAATGAACATTTGAAATGTAGTTATTTTTATAGATTATGTTTTTGCCTTTGCTTGAGGCTATTTCCATAAATAACCTTTTAAGCAACCAACACATTCATCCATTGAAATCCATTCATAATTGTTTACCCCCTTGCGCCTCATCCAACATAAAGTTCAGTTCAATCAAAAGGCGCCCACACTCAGTTCAATTGGCACAGTGACAATGTAAGCCTCAGCGCACTTCACTTTATTTTTGTACTTTTTAGCAAAAGAAAAATCAATTGTCATTCTCTCTCTCCTTGTATGCGCCTGCTGAATTGCCTCTTTTTCTGTTTAATTGAGTCTAAATATAGAATTGTACATTGATATGTATGCAGGCAGCAGGCAGTGGCAATTCAATTGAACTAAATTTATTCTTCATACATTTTTACATAGACATGAAGAGCAGAGCCCACACACTTCACATCATTGAATTGTATCTTGAGCAAAACACTTGTGCGTATCTATTTATGCGATTCAATGTTTTTCTGAATTTGATTTGTCTGTGTATGGCTATTTTTGGTCCGAAACAAGGGGACCCTGAAGATTACAAAGGCAGATGAAACCAATAAAAACAACAAACCGCAGCAGCCACGACTTTCATGGTCAAAAGTTCAAAACCATTTAAGAAATTTGATAAGAATTTTTTTATGTTATAAAATTTAATATGTTGTTTTGGTTTCCGTTTAGCTTTCTTATCGGTTTTGCAAGTTTTTTAATGACTTTAGGGGGCTTTCTTTATGGCATTCTGATGTCAGATAAAACAAAAGTTTAATGACAACTTACCATTGCCTGTTCGATTTTGTTGTCAATCGCAACTGCACTTGTTCCAGATGCACTGCAAGAAAAATATCAAAAAATTGTTAAAAAATTAGAATTATTTATAAATATATTTTAATGAAGATATGAAAGTATTTTTGGAGATTTAGATATCGTCATCAGACGGATATTTTGTATGAGCTTGATGCTTACTAAGACGATTGAAAACTACCACCATCCGGCTCGAAGGACCTTCTGGGAATCTGACCCGGGAACCCAACTGAATACCTAAATTTAACCAGGTTTTTTCTTTTTCTGTCAGAAAGGAGAGAGCCTTTCGAAAAACAACACATCAGAGGCTACTCGTCGAATTAGACCTCAAAGGTTTATTAAAACTATAAAATGTCTCACTAATTCCAAAATTATTAACATTAATTCTTTTTGGTGTACATTTCATTTAAACCTACATATTTTGATTCATAACTTCAGTTTAATTTGCTTGATTGATGACACATTGTGAAAGGTTGACATTTCTATAATTAAAATTAACTAACTGATACAAATTGTAACTTCTATTTGTATATTGTACTAAAAATAAAAGTTATAAATCAAATTATTTTACTTCTCGCCCCCCATACCTCTAATCACAATTTAAATAAACAATTATATAAAAATCCTTGAAAGGTTTTCGTTAACTTCGTTTTTCAAAGCCCGTCACTTCAAATCTTGTTTTGCTCAAGGTGAACCCATTAAGAACCACCGCCCCTTCGCAAAGTACAAATCGAATTTTGCAAACGTTTTTTTTTTTTACAACTCAGTTGACGCAGCTATTTCAATTGTATATTTTTTCTGGTTTTATGTAATTCGAGGTGGTACAAACAAATTGCTGACCATTTTTTCTAGTTTTCGCCAGTGATTGTATAATTGATATATGCAATAATATGCAGTTTTGGTTTGAACTCAATAATAAAGGAAATATTTTCATTTATATTGATTGGTCCACTGACATGCTAACCATTTTTTTAAACATTTCAATTTAAATTGTTGCAAAAATGCTTTGTTTATTATCTCAGCGTTTTTATCTTTCACTTTGGCATCACCACTGCCTTCGCTTTGACAATTTAATTGCGCATTTGGCATTGCAATTAGATGAGATGGGGGTAGCACCAAAACTCTAAATTTGGCAAATTTTTTATATTTCGGCATGTAGGAAGTTTTATTGTCATATTGACCTCAATTTTATTAAACAAGGTCAAAGCGCCAATTCATGGCCTAAACATTGGCATGGAAAAGTCTTCGGGCATTTCAAATCGCAGTTTAATTCAGTTGATGGGTTTTTGATTGTGTGGCGGTATAAAAAAGACAATTTAATTGCTTAGGTGATTGATATTTAATTACTTAAAATATGACTGTTTTAGTGAGCTTTTTGAATATCAATCATAGAAATTTTTTAGCAGGCTCTAGGTCCATAAGTTATTTGTTTGTTCATAACTTTTTTAAAAACAAGATACACACAGCTGTATATAGCTATATGATAAATCCTTACGATTTAATCATCAGCAGTCTTTGCCTGTCTCGTGTGGGTTGCCAAAGTAAGCAATGCCGATTTTTATCACACCTGATCTTGTGACCGTAGAGTATCATCACTGCTTAAAAATAATATAATATTTTAGAAATGTCAGTCCATTTTAAGTGTGTCATCAATGAGATGTCATAATATGATAGTAATTTGAAATGGAGTAATGAGTCAACTAAAAAATTGTTGTGCGAATTATCTCATAGATATAAAAAGAGTCACTCGGAACGAGTTTCATGTGGCTGACACAATAGACTTTAAAATAGAATATTAACTTATAAATTTAAAACCACTTTTAGTTACACGAATACTACATAATAAACTCTTCTACACAGCAACAGCTGTGTGTCAGATAAATTCACAATCTTACAAGCTCTATCCAAAAGATAAGAAATCGCCCCTTAATCTATTATGATAGCATATAATATCAAAAAAATCATAAATTTTAGAGAAACCAGTGCTCAATAGTACACCAGATCTAATTGCATTTCTTCTTGATCAAATTATTGTAAACTTTAGAAGAATCTTCTCAATCTTAATTAAACTTTAAGTTTTATAGTCACTTTATAAAATTAAAAGCGATGCATCTGTATTGTTGTTTTATTTACGATGCGAAATTAAAATGGATTTGCAGCATGCGAAATAATTAAAGTCGGCGAGTTTCGTTTTTTATGACTCTGTGTGTGATGTCCGTTCATTGTCGTTCCCGTATCGAAGAGTCTGAGACTCTGGGGAGAGACAGTTCTCCGACAAGGACGAGGACGAAAGTTTCTTAACCTGGAGAAGGGCCGTCATCATCATAATCAAGAGAATTTTATGACTCTGTTTCTACAATCGCCCCGAGTAAAAGTAAAAGGCTTGAGAAATGCACGCGGCGAAAAACGGCGAGTGCAATGACTCATGGCGTGACTTTTGTTCTCTTTCTTTGGGCACAAAAAATTAAAGCAAAATTTATTTCGCCAATGTCATAGCGGATAGCGGTCAATGGCGTCTTCGGCGTTTTTGTTGGGGTTTATCGGAGGGAGTTATGGCAGGAAATTGTAGGTTCATTTGGAATGAAATATAAAGAAATTTAATTGTATACACAAAACATGTCCCCTTAGAACACTATCATCTCCCCCCCGGCATTATCATCTGTTGTTATCAGCACGCTTTTGGGCATAAATTATAATTCATTTTGCTGACGTCACAAGAGAGAGAGCAGAAAGTACACACAAAATAATAATAATAATAATAAGAAAAGCGCAGACCACAGAATGAGTAATAAAGAAAACAGAAAACACGCGGCGGCACTGACAAACACACACACAAAATTCATTATACAAACGAAGAAGAAGCTGAACAAAAAGTGCAAAGTTTATTAAAGTTCAAGCGCTCCCCCCGTCGTCATTGTAAAAAAAAAAAACAATGATGTCATTTTTTTGTTTTTGTGTTTAATTTCATGTGATTTTATGGTTTTTTTCACATTTGAGCTTTTTGGCACGTTTTCAGTTTAGTTTACAATATTTTCAAATCAATCACGTGATCAAATTGCTTAATGGTGTGATAAGTTCCAAAAAATCGGACAAGAACAGGCATTGAGTAGCTTAAATATACTTGAAAATAACCATTTGCACTGAATGTCTACTACCCAAACTGATCCCACCGGTCCTAAATTATTTATAATTTTTTTCCATTGGTTCCGACATTCCCGAGGATCCTGTATCTTATAGTCAGATGACTTTATTCAAGGTAGAGAAAACTAGTTCACTTGCCGAACCGAACGAAATTGAACGCAAAATCTACTACTCAGTTTAGAGGCAAAAAAATATCAGGACATCTGACTTTTAAAGTATGCCACCTTTATTAATAAAAGTTGTTTGATAAAGCTTAGTACTCAGACAAACAAAATCGCTTTAGCTGGGTGTCAACTCCATATACAAAAAAGGGTGTCGGAAAGCTTTCGTAAAATTCCGACAATCCTCTAAGCTCAGTCGGACTCAGACAAACTAAAATTTCCGTTCATACCCATCGGAAAGCTCGTAGTGCCGCTGACTTGACAGGCACAAACAGCTGATTCAATTTTTCCGACACCCACCCGTCGGAATGTCAGCAGCAAAAGCTCGACAAAAATCATCGATTGGCATAATTTGAAACCAACTGTAGAATTTTCTTCCGCCCATGACTTCTACATTCCATATATCCACCAAAAATCCCTAAATATTTGCAAAAACAATTAATTAAAATCAAATGCAAGCAAATCAGCGCAGTGTGGCCGTTTCACAGTTGGTGGTATTTTGATGAAGGATGGTATTTTGGCGTTGAACAGTCACACTGCACCGTACGCTGGCCCACCCATCTGAATAAGTTGTCAATTCCGCTAGCAGACGATTTAGTTTGTCTGAGTACTAAACTTAACCTTTAACAGCCCGAAAATTCACAGTGAATGTACTTTAAGGATTACTTTTGACGCAGTCATAAGTGAGTATAAATTACGCGTTCATAGATGATTTAAAGGAATTAAAGTTTGTCTACTTTAAAGGTAATATATTATGATAATTTTTTTGTACATTTATGATACCACAAAGTGATTGTTTTAGTGACCTTTTTGATTGAAAATCGTAGAACTTTTTTAGGCAGGCTCTAGGTCATTAAGTTATGGAATATTGTCCACAACTTTTTCTAAAACAAGGCCGATTCGGGATGCACACAACACTCAAAGATTTAGTGTTTTTGGCATTTGCTGCTGATGTCGGATTTTGTTATAAGCTTGCCTTTGGGATTCCCAAGCATTCATAGGAATTCTGTCATGGGGCAACCTTTGCCAGCACACTAAGGACAGGCGCAGACAGCTGAAGATTAAATTGGTATTCATGAAATAGCGTTATACTGTCAACCAGCTTCCTTTGTAGTTTTGTGCGTGTCTTGTTTTAGAAAAGTTGTGGACAATATCCATAACTTAATGACTTAGAGCCATATATGATACAGCTAAAGGAAATTTTTCCAATTTTCAGACAATTAGTAATATCTTCACAATTGACCAAAGACTTAAAGTCTAGATTATGGGTAAACCACTTAAAGATCATTAGGAAAATTTGGAAAATTTCTTATTTTAAGTTTTGAACCCCTTTTTGGTCCCTTATAATTTTATTTTCTGATGAATCATCACAAGTTTTTATGCAGAAAATGAACTTTTCCTGTATTTGAATTTAATTTAGTTTTTCACAATTGTAAATCGCAGCTGGAAAGTATGCTCTAAATTTTCCACCATAGCGTTAGCTTACTTTAACAGCTGCTGTACTAACAGATTTCTGTTAAGTCAGCGATTTTGGTGTGCAACATTAAAGATTAATATATTTGGGATTTTATTTGGGATTTTTTAGCTGGCTCGAGGTCAATGTTTTTTACGTGCTTATTAAAAACAAACAAACACGAGTTTTTGTTTTTCCAATAATTAGTTTTCATCTCCAATACGGTATTTGGATTCTAATTTAGGAGTTCCGGTAAAAAACATTGTGAAATAAAAATGAAAAACCTATTCAAGATCTGAATGAAAGTTACAGAACTCAAAATGAGACACTTGATCACTGATCAATACTAAAATGATGTGTTATATTTTACTGCTTATTTTGTCTTCTACATTTGAATTAATTGTGCTTTCTTAACATTTTTGACATGTTTCCCCAAGAATTTTTGTTTTGATCATGACATAATCAAACTTCAACCTAATTTGCTATAAATAAGCAGCACCTTTTAGGTCAATATATGGCCTGGCCTTGGTGAGAAAATTAAAAACTCAGTTGCTGGTTGCCAAGTGAAAACCTATAATATATATCAAGCATGTGTCTATCTGCTAATTAGATTTTTAAACAGATAATTGTTATGGATCTCTCACTACTATTGGTGTCTGGTGACTATTTATAGCACCTATGAGGGGGGCCTGGAACTTCAATTTGCTAAAATTAGATGAAAACCAATTTAGTGTCCAACTGCACACAAACCACAAACTGCAGGCTCAATCATCTACAATTGGCTATTGGGTAAGCTTGGAAAGTATTTCAGGTTATGTACCAGCAGTTTCCTGTGTGTTCAGGCCTTACATCACACGCAGCAACGAAACAGTGTTGTATTTTTTTTTTTTCTTTCTTTTTTTTTGTTTGGCTGACCTCATTTGTGTTGCCGTTACACATCCAGTTAGGCAACTTGTTGCATTAGGAAGAGGATGGACGAGGGAGGGGCCGGCCAGGAGGATGCCACGCGCCGTTTACTTTTTGAAGCCTGCCAAGTTTGGCGACATTTTTAGACACTTTAAGGCTTCCTACAATGTGGCAAAGGCAGGCAGGCAGGCAGGCGGAAAAACCGGTCCGGCTTCACTACTTCGCCTTGTTGTCTTTGTATTGGCCTGTTAATCGAAACCCTTTTGTGCAGTTGTTGCGGTTTTTTCTTTTGTTTAATTTATATTTATTTCAATTCATTTAATGGATTGCCTTTTTAATTGGGTCAGGGGCAAAAAATGAAATGTATTTTGGTGTCTGGATATGAATTGTAGAGTAGGCTAAATGCCTTTGTTATAAAAGATTCTTGATAAGATGAAAGATTTTATTCATTTAAGTATTTCAAAAAAAAAGTAACCCTTCAGCATGCTTACCCACAACATTTGCTCCTATATTAATTAAGAGAATTTCCCATAATTTGTGCTAAAATTGTTTGACTAACAAAATGGCATAGAGAAAGCCCTTAAAATACATCAAAATTTAACAAAATCCTACTTCTTACATTGCCCAAATCCACAAATGAAAGTGTTCCCTACCCACTTGCTTTTATCTCCAATTGTGGGGCTCTTTTTCCTAACAACTTTGTCACCAAACGTATTTCCTGCTTTTTATGATGTGTCGTATTGCCTTTGGCTTCCTAAAGTAATAAAATCACTCTTCATCAGAGTGGCAGAAAAACAAATAAACATTTCACGCAAAACAGAAGCAAAACTCTTCGAAATGGGAGTCGATGGGAAAATATGTATGCCACCATACACAAACAGAGTTCTTCCCGCATTTCTGCGCTCAGATTGTTTATGCAATGCCAGCAAATTATTTGGTGAAAATGCTGGAGCAGACAGTTTTAAAGAATTGGGACTTGAACAACACAGCTGCCACATCCGCAAGTTTAGAATATCGGAAATGCGCATTTTTTGGGGAATAAATAACCACAACAAAATGCCAAAGATCAGCGACATTCAACAAAGACTAAATGGAAGAGTTTAAAATTCATTGGCAAATGGCCAAAGTTTCTTATCGAACGTTTGGCAATTCGATTAATTCGCTTGGCAATTGGCATGTAATTTGACTTTTTCAAATTGCCAGTCAAAACAACAAGTGCTCGCTGAAAAAGTAGCACGTCTTCGTCGTTGTCGACGTTAGGGTTGCGGCTATTGGCGCCAGCTGAAACAGCTAAGTTGCATATTACGCGTACGCGAATATTTATTTTGGGGAAAAAGGAGGGGGGAAACTATTTGCCTAAGCACATATGGCAAATAAGTAAGAGAAAAGAATTCGATTTTAGTGATCTGCCAAAAATAAAGTGTATAGAATTTTATATCCATAGAGGATTATAATTTGTAGAATAGAAAAATAGCCGTAAGGTTAAGCAAAAAGTGATCTGAAAACATTTGACAGCGCTCAAACCCACTTCAGATAAACGATGCCTACATTTGCAAATGTATTTATAGCCACGCGTTTCAGCTCTTAAGGGGTGTGGCGAACATGAGTCAAAACACCAACAAGAGCCGAACGCATGCCGAGGCTTGTGCCAAGAGACCAAACAGCTTTTCAGTCGCTGGCCAGCAGTCGAGCTGAAGTGCGTTCGCGTACCAATACACTCTCACTTTTTGGCCTCGCTCTTTTGCTAAACGCTGCTTTAGATCAAGTAAAAACGATTTGGAAGCCTTATCAAAACAGGTCGACAGCACCTCAGACCAGCGGTGGGCACAAAATTTGAGTTTTGGAGCAGTCCAACAACAATATAAAAAACCACCGTTATCAGCGAGTCTCGATAGCGCATTCTGGACTAACTAATCTCTGAAGCGACGTGAACTGTGCTGTTGTTACTCACACAATTCGAAGCGAGTTAATTACGACGCCGAAAAAAAATCTTGGAGCGATGGGAGCAAGGACAAGCCTCCAGCTGCCTTAGACAATTTGTTTCACAATTTGAGCCGGTTCGTTTCGGTTCGGTTTTTGAGTCTATCGAACCGGACCCAAAACCGAGCCTTCTAAATTGTTAATCACCCGAACCTGGACCCAAACCAGACCCTCTGTGCTTGGAAAAAGGCTCGGTTGAAGCAAAACTCAGAACTTTTATAACTATCACAATAAATTTATAAATATGAGCTTTTTCAACGATCTCTCGGTCGGATAAGAGGAGTAATGATTCAACAGAGTGATGCATATTGGCAAGTTTATGTTGAAGTGTCACCTAGGGACTATAGCTGGGATAATCTGCTTTAAACTTAATGAACGAGGTCCATTCGGGCATTAATTAAAGTTTTTAATAGTTTCGTGAGCAGGTATGACTTTTTTTACCAACAATCTAAGAATCCTATAAACAAAGCGTCAAGCTAATTACTTAGTTTCGATAAGTAAAGGAATATTGGTCCGAGTAGCGAATCTTAGACATTCCCACGGGTTCAAATCACCAGTGCGAACCTCCTCCAAAAATTTTAAAGTTTTGCTGCCTTGTTTTTGAGAAATAATTAAATGATTTAGGATGTTGGCCCAGTATTGGCAGTTTAGCTATTTGGTTAATGGAAATGCTATCAGCTTTAAATTTGAGTTTTTTTTAAATTTTGTTTTGGTTACTTTCCGACGGTTGGAATGTAAGTCACTCGAAAAATCGTTGGTGCAAGAATTCTAGAGATTTCATTTCTAATTAGAAAATATTGGAACACCAGATGTTCCAATCGATGTTCCGTCTCTAAAAACAGGGCTGAATCTCACGCCAAAAAATTTCCTTATATTAGATGTGGGTTAATTTAGTTAACTGAAATTTTTTTGATTGTGTTATATTTTTTATGATGCATTTTTAAAATAATATTTCAATTTTAGGTCGCATTCTCCACCAATATAATGCAAAATGTAAAAATTTGTTGGCGCCAAACATGAGGTATTAGTTTCCATCCCTTAATCCGCTAGCTGTCATGTAGAGGGCGCCACTTCGACAAAAGGACTACCTCAAAACATTAGAGGTTTAACAACCAAAAGAATTTCTGGCACCTAAGAATTGGAATTCGGTTGGAATTTGGTTGGAAGAGGTTTCGGGCACCCTCGTATATTTAGCTATTTGGTTACTTTTGAATCGTAGTGCAAAATATTGCTTTATAATCGCGCTTGAAAGCTGAGACTCCACTGAGGAAATTTAATGATATTTTAATCAGGGCTGCAAATCCAATTATTGTTTGTTCGAACTGATGTTTGGTTAATGGTTCATGTAAGGAAATTTTAGGTTGGAGAGTTCTGGTTCGATCTCCGATTCGGTTAAAGTTTTTATTAACTAATAATCAAAATAATATTCAGAGTCTCAGTACTTATGATCAGGCAAAATAAGTTTTAAGGCCCTATTAACTGAGAATTCATTGAATGGTACAGAAAGACAGTTAGCGCAATATGCTTTAAATTGTTTCATGTTCGAAGTTTCGGTTCTCTATTATTGACACACTTTGGTTAGTGTTAATGTCGCAGTGATAACTTTCGTCATCTTCTGTAGGCGGAATTAACGATCTCAGTTTTATTTGTTTATTTTAAACGTTTTTTTTTAGAATTTGTAATATCCATTGTAATCCATTATACTTTCGTGACGATTTCGAGTCTTTGTCGCACAATATTATACAGATAACAAAAATTTTGCAAGATGTATATAATTTTTTGTACTGAACAAAAAATTATATTCGTCACAAGTTGGTTCACGGTTTAAGACAGGCAAAAAACTACGCTTACAAAGAAATAAACATTCAGCCGTTTTTCATCCAAAAAGATTTGTGATTTAGATTCAAATCTAGTACAAAGTGGAAAGTGGAGGAACATGGTGATTACTTCAAATTATATTAAATTTTATTATTCGGGTCAGAAATGTCTTCCAACCAAATTCCAACCCAAAACAATTCTCGGTAGAGATCTCTTTCGGTTGGTTTCAAATTTATTTAGCAAAATTATTTTTGATGTTGCAAAACGAATAAATTATTTAATTAGGTAATCATAGTGCGCCGTTTAGCGATTGTGGCGCCATCTACTGGCAGCCAGCGCATTAAGGGCTGGCAAGTTACATCTGATGTTTGGCGCCAACAAATATTTAATGTTTAATTTTATTTATGAAGAATATGAATTAAATTTGAATTATAATTTAAAAATGTCATAAAACATTACGCAATCAAAAATTTCAAGAGCCTCAATTAACCTTAATAAAATAGCTGTTTTTGGGAGAAATGCAGCCCTGTTTTTAGCGATGGAACTTTTTCGTGTTTCAGTTTCTGTTCTAACTAGATTTTCAAATAAGAAAACGAAATCTCTTGAAGTTCTGGGGCACCGACGGATTTTTTCGAGCGATTTGCAAACCAACCGAGGCCAAAATCTCTAGAGATTTCTGTGACACCCCCATTATATTGCATTGTATTGTATATTAAATTCAGGGTTTTGGATTCTGCATTAGGAAATTAATATTTTCCCTTAAAAAAAAACTCTAAAATCCGAAAAAAAATGTTTTCTTGTCAGTTTATTGTTATGATAATAAAGACACATTACTAAGGCTCCAAACAAATTATCGTTCGATATATTGTTAATATATTGTTAGAGCTAAAAAAGTTCTTAAACTATTCTAAGGTTATTCTTAGAGCCGAACTGTAATAAAAAAAAACTAAGGTTCGCGAGGATACATTTAGAAGATTCGCTTTATTATACGGTCCGGTTCAGCTGAGGATACATATAGAAAATTCGCGTTATTATCCTGCTCGAGGGACCCAAAAGTCCCGAACCAAGGGTTCAGCTCAGGTCAAGATTGCAGCCTTGGTTGTAATTGCTCAGTTCTGAACGCAAATTTTGGGCTCTGCATAGTTCTAAAGGATTAACTCGGTGGTAAATCTACATTTCACCAAATAGTTCCTGCGATAAAGGCATTTGCGGTTTAAAAACCAAGTTTGGACATGATATAATTCCAAATTAGCAATATTTTTACAAAAGTAAACTTTGACTCACGAGTTAATATGAGTTCCTGGAAAATTTGGAAGGATAGGGACACACAGGACCCAAGGAGAGTTCTTATACAGCAATCTCAATACACGTTAAAGACAATGAAGTGTGATTCAAAAAGTATGGCAAAAAAAACACTAATCAGTGGAGTCCCTTTGAGTTATCTGTTTATATCAGGGCCGGCCAAATGGAGAGGACAGAAAAATGTGCTTGAATTTGTGAGCACAATAGACGATGGTATTTTGTGCTCATCGATTCCTAGACTCATTAGTTCGGCTAGCGTCTGTGTAAAAAGCACGAGTGACGTCGGCTACCGGCCCTCTGGTCTGTTGGCCGGCCCTGGTTTGCATATACAGATTGGAATAGAAGCTATATTTCAATTAATCATTTGGGAAAACAAAAAACTGGCTCTGCTTTATATAGCACCATATATCTTTGTACATTACTCACTATTAGAATAGCTAAATATTTAGTCTAATGATAACAGATGCCAAATGACCCATCATCACGCTACTCACTCTCTCTCCCCCTTTCCATATGTATCTTATATGTTCCCCTAGGAATTGTGGTTACTTACTCTGGTAAAAAGTAATCAATATATTTCATAACAACTTCCCTAACGGGATCCTGTTGTTTGCCCGAAATACTTGGATACATATCGAAATCCATTTTGCTAGTACTAAGACTATTGTTGTTGTTGTTATTCGAGCTCGATTCGGTTTTCATTATGTATCTTGTAGTCGAACTGTTAAAAAATGATATGTATTGTGATTGTCTTTTGTGTTTCTCAAAATTAAACAACAAACTGGGGAGCTCTATTAATTTAACACACTGAGAGAGCGTTTCTCTGTGCCTCTCTTCTAGCTCAGCTGTATTCAGCTTATTTCTTATTCAGCAACTCTCTCGATTTCGCTCTTTTGAGTGAAAATGTTAAAAATGCGCGCGGGTTGATTTTTTTTTTTTTTTGTTGTATTTTTTCATAAAAGTTTAGACGAACGATCTTTGGCAATTGTTTAGCTTTTAGGTTTTATAACACTATTTCACGCACACCAAACAAAAACTTTTGTTTTGAACAATTAAAGCAACATAAAAAGGCCAAGCAAACAGAAGTGAATTTATGTATTTTTTTTTGTATTTAATATATTTTTAAATTGTCGCGTATGTTGTGGGGGCTTTTTTTCGTGTTTGCTGCGCCAGAGCTCCTCAGCATAACTGAAAATATTGACGTCGTTGCTGGCTGTTGTTGGTTTGCTGCGCTTTGGTTGCTGTTGTTGTCTCTGAGAAGAGAGCTAAAACAGCAGCAACAGCGGCAGCAACAACAAAGTCGCCAGGTTACAACAGCTTTTTGGCGGTGGTGGCTTTTTGAAGTTTCGAACGTAGAGAAAAGGAGAGAGAGAGAGAGAGAGCTAAAAGTTGTTGTTTTTGTTAAGAAGAAGTAAAGGGCCCCCAAGTAAAGCTTAGAAAAAGAGGCGTAGTCTGGCCAGGCCCACCAGCATAAATGAAAGCTGCTAATAGACAACAACAAAAAGATGGGGGAAATAAGCACTTGCTCTCAGTTGCTTGGACCAGACACAGTAAACTCTAAGAAGTGACAACTATGGGACAAGTGTTGTACCCTTTTTTGTTAGTTGAAAACTTTGTCGGCTGAATTTTCCGTTAATTTTTTGATAGGATGTGATTTTTATTTGTAGCTTAGATCTTGCAAGATAGACAAAAGAAATAGTCGAGAGGAGATGAAATATAGAACGACCTTAAGTAATTCTGAAAGGTTTGATCCTAACCCACCAAGGAATGAAGAACCGAAAAAAATTATTTTACTTTTGATTAAAATTTGAAATATTTTTAATCAAATCGCCATTTAAATTCAGTAAACAAATAAAAAATTAATTTGTAAAATTAATCTTGAACTATTTTATACATCTTCGTTGTTTAAAACGATTTAAAAAAATTGCAAGGGTCATTTTAAGCAGGTTCTACTGTCTGTGCCTCGCTGCAGCCTCAAGCTCATCTTTAATTTTTTTTTTTACCCACATACAATTTAAAGGTTTTCGCTCTCCAGCCCCAAATTGATATATTCCCACAAAGGGGGCCGCCTTTTGACTCGTGTTGAAAGCCGCCAAGCGCAAGCAAAATACACAAGAAAAATGCATGAAAAATAAACAAAACAAATCTTTTAAAAGAGCTGCTTCGGCCCCCCCTGCTCCAACAATCAGGTAATTTATGGTACACAGAGAGATACAAGAGAGAGAGAGAGAGTAAGCGTACGCTCGCACACACTTAAATCAGCAGAAAAGCAACATGGCTGCTTTTTCAAAAGCTTTTATCAGCTGAATGAGTGAAACCTTAATAAAGTTTGTCAGCGCTCTCCGGGCTCGCTCTTTTATAATACCCATTAGTCTAAAAGTAAGAGGGGTATACTCAATCCTTATTCCGTTTCCGAATTCAATTGATCGGAATTGGTATTTTAAAGAATTTGGTTGAGTCCTTTTGTCATCAAGAGGGTCGAATAAAGGTAAATAAGATTTCGAAGTTAAAAGCTGAAAAACTCAATCGTTTTTTTGAAAGCGAGTACATTTAACACTTCTGATTCCGCATAATTTGATCGGAATTGAAACAGCCCTAGTTGTCTTCTCAGGAACAGGCAAAAGTAAGCATTTCTGTCTCTTAGAAAAATTTAGCAGAGTCGTTCTACGACTTTATGTCACTGCTTCTTACTAAACATAAAAAAGTCTTTTTAATGCTGCTCTCCCAATGTAAGTGGTAGTTCAAAGTCGTTCAGTGCCGACTTTAACTTACGTTCACGTTCTTTGAGAGCCTGACAAGGGGCACCAACGACTCAGTGCCACGTTGAAAGTGGCATTAAATCTGTAATTGAGGGAAACACCACCCTTGCGCGTCCCAAAATCAGCTGTTCTTTAAAAGCTTACCATCCCGGTCGTGTATATACTTTACATATCATATTTGGCACAACACTCACCTGCAAATAAAAAGAGAAGAAAATTGTTTTTAATGAATTTGGTAAAGTTAAAGCTTCCGCCATAATTTTTTTTTTTGTTATGATTTTTGCCACCATCAACTAATCAAAAATTTCAACAATTCACAGCCATAATTGTTGTTGGTCACGCACAAAAATTAAAAAATTACCTAAAAAACGAAAATGTGCGTAACGACGAGCGTAAGTTGTTGTTGTTTTTTGATGAAGAAATTGTTACAGTAGGGGAACTACCAAAGAAAATAATTAATGGTGCAGGTATTTATATGTGGGTTTTGGGATTTTTCTTTTAAGTATCAAACAATTTAAACATTTTGCTCTTTAAGTTTTATAAATAGTTTTTTCTTGGGGCCAAATGTAGGTTTCTGCAGAGCCTCCTAATTCCTATTTTGGACCAGGGAATTAAGCTGAATTTTTTTAAGTAAGTGAAGCTTTTGCTGTCACAAGTCTAGTTGCAATTCAAGTCTAGATCAGAAAATCTAAGAAAATATTTGTACTAATAAATAGAAATCGGTCAGAGAGTTTTTTAAACAGCTTTCAACTATTTGCTTTGAGTGGTTTACTCGGTCGCTGCCGACGCAAGCTCAAAGAGATTTAAAGCTTGTTCTCTTGAACTTTAAGGGTTTTCTCTGAACCCCTGATTTTAATACTTTATACTGGTGCTTTGATGCTGATTTCTGAGCCCGTTGTGGAATATTTTGGAAATCCAATCCTTCAATCAAAATTGATCAGTAACAAGTTTGGGATCGCTAACATTAACAACAAAACAGATTTTTTTAATAAGACTTACTTTCAGACCTATCTTTTGTATGGCAGCTATACCAAATAGTTTTCCGATTTTCATAAATTTTAGTGGAATTATGGTTAAGCATAGAAAACAAGTAAATCCGAGGTTTGAAGTCGTTTGCTTGGAAAAGAAAAAAATTTTCTCACTTGAACGACTTTTTGACCGATCTTTCCTATGACAGCTGTATGCTATAGTCATCCGAATTAAATCAAACTTGAGAGAATTGTGTGGTAGCATATAATATTGATCAGTAACTAGTTTCAAAGCGATAGCATTGAAAACAAAGAAGTTTTTCCTACTCAGACTTTTTTCGGAGCAATCTTTTGTATGGCAACTATACTATATAAACTCAGCGAAATTCAATTGAAGGCAGATCCGTTTAGTCACCTTAAAATGTATTGGAACCAGAAGGCATCTTCCAATCCTACATATTCTCCCTTTTACATTGGTATCTCTATTTCTATTTTTAGATTAAAGAGAGCATTAACAGTTAGTTTAGGCTAAAGCTGGCCTATTATTCAGAGTATGTGAACGTTTTGAAGCGAAATTCTATTAAAGGCAGTGTGTTTCAAGTCCTCAAGTAAGAAGAAGGTGCAAAATTTTCTTAATTTGATAGTTGATTATGTATACGTGTTTAATTTAAACAGATACAAATTATATCCTATTGAAAATTTCCCTCAATATTGATATGGGAAAGGGAAAAACAATATCATCTGAAGAAATAGCCAAAATCCTTGCTTACAAGGATACTGGCATGTCTAATAGGCAAATTGCCATTAATTTGAAAAGATCTCCATCTGCAGTAGATGATGTAATCAATTTAAAGCAGAAATATAATACAAATCGATCAAATAATAATAATCAAAAGATTTCTTCTCGTGTAAAATCCGCTATAATTCGGGCTGGCTTACAAAAAATGCAACTGCATCGCAAATAAAAGCTGATTTACAATTACCCGTTACTAAGCGTTGTGTACAATAAATTTTATCTGGAAGAATTCG
This sequence comes from Lordiphosa stackelbergi, assembly GCA_018904235.1. Lineage (NCBI taxonomy): Eukaryota > Metazoa > Arthropoda > Insecta > Diptera > Drosophilidae > Lordiphosa > Lordiphosa stackelbergi. The sequence goes on along the minus strand of JAEIFU010000259.1, from coordinate 92,135 downwards.
GCTAATTTGGAAGATAATGAAGTCTTAACCAGCTTTAAAGAATTCGCATTAAGTTGCAAGATTTGAGTTTGCCGAAAAACACATGTTATGGAGTGATCAATGAAAAAAAGTAATATTTTCAGACGAGAAAAAATTCAACATTGACGGTCCAGATAGTTTTAATTGTTACTGGCACGATTTGAAGAAGCCCGAATCCTTTTCTACTATGCGGAAGTTTGGAGGAGGTTCGTTAATGATATGGGCTGGTTTTAGTTACTATGGAAGGACCCCCATAAGTAAAGTGAATGGGCGTATGAACTCGTAAAAGTATATAACCATGTTGGATGAAGTATTAATAAACTTTTTGGATCGGGAACCTACTTCAGACACCATTTTTCAGCAAGATAACGCTGTCAGAGAAGCTTGGCTTGGCCCCGTTGGAGGAGCTGTATAGCCAATTTTTTTTTTTTTCATTTTCAACGTTGTCATACATGTATCACGGCTCAGCGTTTTTAATTGGTTTCAGGAGAAGCAGGGCAATCGATGCTTTATGAAGTGGCCATTTGTGGGGTAAAAGAAAACTTAGTAAATACAGAGAATTTGAAACCTTGTGAATGGAAACTCAAAAAAGTATTTCCGTGTGAATTGAATAACAAAGAGAATATTTGCACAATAAACGACAGTTATTTTTCGCCGTCTTTGTGCATATTGATTTTAGTGTCCTAAAATGATACACTATATATTATCGAATGACCGAAAATAAATATAAAACACTTGAAATTGAACTGTCCTAAAATTACACTATATAATATCAATGTGAAATTGCCTAGCATATCACAAAAATATTTTTAAGATCAAATTGACATTTTCTAATTTCATTATTACACCAAGGAAAAAAAGAAGTTCAGATTGTTAACTCTCACTCTTTTTTGCTTAGTATTATTGTTTTATATAAACAAAAGTACAACGAATTTATAATTTTTTTAAATTTTGTTCTGGGTTTAACTGGAACTAATTATTTTGTTCACAAAAGCTTAGTTTCTTAGTGCTCAGAGGGACTATAAGGCTCAGACGGTACAGTTATAGCCAAGTAAATTGGTTTAAAGATGCAAAATAGGTTAAGATTCTGCAGGAATATTACAGAATATTACATAAACAGGTTTGTAAACAAATGCCACATCATGCCTGATCGTTAACTTCCTTTGCTCTTGTTGTTTGTATTTGACAAATGTTCCGGCTTGAGGAAACACAGCACAAATTTCATATAACAAAAATATGTAAATTTCTTTAGCAAATTGAAATGAATTAATACACACAAAAAAACTGTCAACATATGGATTATTTTTGTCACAAAGGGAAATCTCTATGCACGGGTACTTAGTACCTCAGTTGTCGTGTGCTCGTGCCATGTCATTGCCAGGCCAAGCCCACAAAACAAAATCACAAGCCTGAAAAAGCCTGCTAATGAGTGTATTTTTTTATTGAGCAGTAAACAGCTGTTAAGGCTGTTGATTTTTCGCACAAAACAACAACATGAGGGCCACGCCTCGGCAATTAGTAATGAAAAACAACCAAAATCTCTCCTTGGCAACATGTTGCCAGATTAACATCAGCAACATTGTGTAACCTAACAGAGGACCTAACTGTAAACTATGGCCAGGCATTGTTTTCCAGATTTGGATCCCCCCATCTTCTCCCCCGAATGTTATGAAACCTAATCGCTGTTTGCTCGCTGGTCGCCGACCAAATCGTGAGATTTTTGTGGTTGTTGAAGTTACTTTCCATTTTTTTTTTTTTTTTGGATTTCTGCAAGTTAATGTTTAGGCATTTAGGAGGAGGTGGACTACTCTGACCCCTCGATGAAAAGCGAAAGGCAGGCGGCAACGCACGCCAAGTTCAACCTTTGACCTCTGCTGTTTTGTTTTTGTTCACAACATTAATTACCAACTGACATGTCAATTTGACATTAATTGATCCACAATTGCCTTGACATTGGGAAAAAGGAAATTTGAGAAAGTGAAAATGTTGCACCTCAATTTAGAGGGTGTAGACTTGCTAACAAAAACGAAAAATACCACAAAATATAAGTAGCAGTTACGCTTTCAAAGGCTGACCACAGCGTGTGGCCTGGCCTTTGTCTTAAATAAACCACAAAAAAGAAAAAAACAAAAAAGTGAGTAAATAATAAACTGGGTTTTATTTTTAATTTTTAAGGCTTTACTTCGGTCGTCTCTTTTTGGCCTTTCACTCACGCACGACTGAAGTTTAATGCCTTTCGCGTTGGCTTGTAAATTAATAAAATAAATAATGTTAAATGTTTATGTTAATAAAAAGGAGATAACCTTTTTGTTAAAATAAGTTGAGCATATTGAAGATTTAGTTCTTTTCAGTTGCAGAGTTTAATTTTTAATTTTAATTTCAAAATCGAGGGAAAGGGCCCTACAAACAGCAATAATGGTAAGGAAGACTGAAATTTTGGATCAGATGATCAAGTTTAAAGTTGGCAAAGACAAATTCGTTTGAAATACACCGGGTTTGACTTGGAAAGTAATAGGACTGAGTCGGTTTAAAAAAATATATTGAGCCTACTGCGTCGATGCAGCGCTGCCAGCGCTTGCTGCTTGGATCCCCTCTGTCTTCTCAAAATGCTTGCCTTTCATCGACCTTTTCAGGCGACGAAACAAAAAAATGGGGGGCCACATCTGGGCTGTAGGGCGGCTGTTCACAAGAAGCCACTTTTAAAGTTCACTTTAGGGACCATCTTCGCGCACACCTTGCGCATGTTCAAATGCTCCGTCGCAATGTCATGAACCACAGATTTTTGGTAAATTTAACATCTGGGCAATTAAACGAATACTTAGTCGACGGTCATATCAAACGTCTCTGTCGCAGATTTACCGAGATTCTCACAGAATTTAATCTCGTACCTCTTGCCGGTTTGCACCACGTACAGAAACACGTCGCGCGAAAATGCCTGTCCTGACTCTCCAGGTGTTTGGACACAACTGACCAGCCGCTCCTTTGTTAGCAAGGAACGCCCTCTACCGCCCTATAGTTCGGATAAAAATATACATTTATTTGCATAAACTGTCATCTTTCAAAAAGTTCCTTGTTATTAGTGAAACCCTAGACTTGTTTTTGTCTGGATAGCTACGTTATTTCTTGCTAAAGTTTTAGTTTCGATCTGACAGTGTTTCTGTCACACATTCCCACATATTTTGGCTGCCGGTGACAAACGAATTGTTCGAAATTGCTAAACAACTCTTTCATCTTCATAAATACACTCAACTAGCCGATGGGTACATAAATCATCCAACACTTAGTTTTTTTTATGTGTCGTCTGACGTCATCAGCCCCCTGAACATGAAATGTTTACTCTGTGCGTATTTGCTTTTTAATTGAGTCATAAAAGCAACAAAAAAAAAAATGGAAATGGAAACGGCAAGTGGGAATTGCCAACAGGCCAACAGATAAAAGAAAAAAAATATTTACAGTCAAAATAATCAGTTGGTTTCAAATTGGAAGTGACGTTGCTGTGAAGAGGATATGCAGAACTCTCAAGGTTATGACATTAAGTCAGGCCACCTACAAAACCATTAAACGGTTGACTCAGCTCCATCACATTATGAGTAATTACCTAAGTTGGAAAGGCAACTGAACGAACGAACGAGCGAACGGCATATGACATCACGGTAAGAAGTTTTCCCAGTTAGGACGCACCTTTCAAGTGTGTGAAATTGTGTAGTCTAAGTGGATGATTGCCTGGCTTTGGCTTTTAGACGAGACTGCTTGGCGTCTTGGCATAAATGGTAGGAAATATTGTTATCAGGGGTGTTCATTTATATACATATTTTTTTAGGATTGTGGTTCTCTTAGTATATTTAAATACTTATTAAGTTCAAAGTGAGGCCTTCCCAAAAAAAAACAAGTGTACGGTCACACCTGAGAATTTTTGTTGTTTTTATTCAACCTAACCTTTGGTATAGCATAGTTTTAGATTTGGGCTATGGGCAATAATAATGCTCAAAATTCTTGATAGTGTTCCTACATTTTTTTATAGAAAAAATTTTGTATAGGTGTGGTGACACTTGTGAAGTTTCCAATATATTATACACAATTTGTATGCTTTGGTTTATAAATTGCTAAAACTATTAAAGGCTTTCGTTTCTGTTTAAAAAATAAATAATGCTCCAAGCTGTTGCCAGTGTTTCCATATTTTTCTTAAGAAAAAATTCTGAATAAGTGTGGTGACACTTGTTAAAATTCCTATATAAAACGCAATTCGTATGTTCTGGTTAATAAATTGCTCAATTTTTTAAGGGCGTTCCTTTATGTTTAAGAAATTAATTGTCAATATGTGTAGAGACACTTTTGAGTCGGGATGACATTCAAAACGAATAACAACAACGGAATCGCTAACTATAGTTTTCTAACATTATTCCTTAAATGTTGTAATTGTTATGCAATCTTTCCAAAGAATGAAATGTTGATAAATATATTTAAGTCAAGTTTTAACTTGAGATTTTGGTCAATTTGTTGTCAGTGTTACCCTATTTTTAGTAGAATAAATTGTCTTAAGATGACACTGGTGAATAATTCAAATAAATTACAAGTCCGTATTGTGCTATAAATTTATAGACCAAATTATAAGTCAACTAGTTTCAAAACTGATTAGTGTGGATTTGTTTTTTGGCCGTTTTCGTTGTATAATTGGGGTGTAAATTAAGGTTGTTGTTCAGACGTTTTCCCTTCCTGCAGTCAAAATATTTATTACCTTATTTTTTCTCCTACGCGTTTCGGCAATTATATTGCCTTCTTCAGGGCGTCTGAGTATTTTAAAAAACAGGAATACAAGTTAGACAACATACATACATACGTACATATAAATTTCAAATTTTAAAAATTGTGTTGCTGTTTGAGTATTTCAATGTTCACCATCATAAAATATTATTTAATTTATAATACAGTTTTACGATTTTTTTATTACATATAAAAACAAAAATAGAACAGCTCATGATCATCAAAGCAAGGCCAAAGTGTTCCTCCTTATATGACAAAGGTAATTTTTTCACATTCTAAGTACGGATCTTTAATAATTACAGTCCTCAAGCCACAAAAGTTATACGAATAGCCCAACTTCTCCAGCGAAACCATATCAAATCATTTCTTCAACTAATTCTAATCTTCATTCAATTTGTCCATTGAATACCCCTACTAAAAACCCTCTGCCTAGCGACTAACGTCTTAGCAATATTAAAACTACCTAGTATATATTTTATGACTTTGACTGCACTGCAAGATGACCGCAAAACGCGGGTAAACAAATCGCTTAAAAAGCACGTACGTAATCCTTACCCCTTGTTCACCTCCTCATCATGTTTTATAGCTATAATCTAGACACACACGCTTGGCCGCTCCTATCAGGCATAGTTCACGTGTTCCGCCAATACCAAGTCAATTCAATCTTGCAAATGCAAAAACAAAGCATCAAGAAAAATGCAAATGTTTAAACGTGTTTGTGTAATCAAATCAATTTATTATTATTATCGGCCATAAGACGACTCTATATGCAAATATAAGCTATATTGTGTACATGATGAACGGAACTATTAGTTGGTTTGGTGAGAGATAGAGACGAGGGGAAGCAATTTAATCGTTGCTCGTTTTTACAGTTGAGCGCTTTGTGGTTTATTGGCCTCAGCAGTAAAAAGGGAAGGTATGAAAAAGGAGAAGGAGGCTGTTGGAGAGCGATTGCCTATGGAAAATGCAAAAGTTAAACACAGACAACTTGAAGCAATAAACAATTTAACTAATGAGCGTAAAACCCTTATATAGATAGATGATCACAAGATGATAAATTTATTTATACACCGAAAAAAAAACGGTGGCATAAATTCTATTTTTTTATTCTTACTTTAAGCCTGGCCTGAGCTTAAAAAATCAATCTTGACTTTCAGGATTTTCAACTCAATTCAAGCATATAGGGCTGGACCCAGAAATTTGAAGGATTTATTTTATTTTGGTGTTCTTTTAAAAATGAAAACTTAATCCCAGGTTACATATTTTAGTTTTTAAAGCCTGTTAAGTGAGTTCCAAAAATCCATTTTTATTTCGGAAGACAAACCAAATGTTTCCAAAAATCCATTATATTTTTTTCTGGGAAGTAACGAAAACTGTTAAATCGATGAAACAAAGGGTTTTGAGATCGTATAACTGGGCTTAAGGAGAACAGAGATTTTTTCAAATCTTTAAAAATTTCTTAAAACTAAATAGTTGTTTACCAATTAGAATAGAGCATTCTAAGTTTCTCAATGACAGCTTAATGTCTAATCTTTGAGAAGACAAGTCTAGCATTTACTTTGAAGCGCTTCCGTAAGAGAACAACTTTCGCTGAACTTGGCTACTTTTGGAATACTCATATGGGAATTTGTTAAAATTTTTAGGTTCTGTGTAGGTTTACACTAAAAATATCAAACTTTCGAACAAAATGTCCTAAAAATGTTTATTTTTTCTCAAAAAATTAAAGCCTGCCGAAGTTGACAATAACATGACATTTATTACATACCGAAAAATTGTAAGCTTAAAACCAGAACAGTAGCTCAAAAACATTTTTCCCAGAAACTTATTTTAAGTTTTTGGATTTTGTCATTGAGCAATGAGTATTAGATATAAAATTTACACTCTCAATTCGGAGTGGTGTTATCACCGCAATGAGATACTCATAGTCCGCATAGAATGCGGATCAAAGAGCGTAAATGAAAGCGAACAGCTGACAGAAGCGGTGTAGACTGCGCAACCATGTTGGAATAAATAGGGTGAAGCCGAGCGAAACAGCGCTCTTTCTGTTTGTATGGCCAAAGGGCCAGTCGTTGTGATAGTAGAAGCGAAAGGCAATACCACAGATGAGAGAAGTATAGATAGCAGACATGCCAGTCCCTATTCGCTGTCAGCTGCGCTGCTATGGCGCTCGTGCTCGATCCTCGCCCTGTCTTGCTCTGTCGCGGTTGTTCTTCGGTTGCGCCAAAGCATGGCTGATGGGTTGGAGTTAAGACTGTGTTCGGACGGTTCTAGTTTGTGACGAAGACGGTTGCAGTCCGAAACTATGCTTGGGCCGACTGAGCAAACGTGCTGTCTAGATATTAGATGGTCGTTCTCAATACACAAGCAGAGACAAACAAATGTTCTGTCGTCTCTTTCTATCTCACAGGCATACATCAACTGGCCTTCAGCAAAGGGTGACGGCTTCACCTTGTTAACTCCACCATGTGCGCAGCCGTTCAGTCTATATCAGAGGCCGGCAAAACATACATGCTCATTTTGGCATAGCGTGTGTGTGTTTAGCCAACACTTGATTGTTGTTCCAAAAGAGAGGAGCGCTCTCAGTTAGCACTTGTTTGTTGTTCCAAAAGCGAGCAGTGTAAGCTCGTATACTGTCGGTGTATCGACGTTGCAACGCGTCGGCTCTTGTATACACAGAAAATAGAAGCATGCCGGACTATGGTCTGTATATACACTTGTCAGTGATTTAGTTTGCGATCGAAAATTTAATTGGGTTGTCAATTATTCTTTGTCAAATTTTTACAATTTTGATAACAAAATTTGACAATATTGAAAAAAAGGGAAAGCTTATCCAAAACTTTGGAGCCTCTTCGCACGGTGTGCTAAAATAAAGCGCTGTGAACCAGCTTCGATCTGGCAGCATCAAAGGCTTGCCAGCGACTGAAGGACTGTTTAATCTTTTGGTCTCAGCTTCAGCAGGCATTCGGCTCGTATATGTGTAAATAGCGAAATGATTTTCGGCCCCCTGGCGGCTACGGGTGACCATCGCTGGTTTTGATTAATTATTTAGTTCTAATATCGATTGAATCTAAATAAGATCGGATCAAAAATACTTATGTTAGGCATCAACAGACGCAGATCCATAAGAGGGATATATTATAGACGGAACACTCGGGTCAGTGCTCCTAATTGTTTAATAGCCTCCTGAGATTCGCCGTCACGAACTTATTTAATGATATTATTTCCAAAGTTACTTCAGATGCTATACTACAACATAAATATGAAATAATTAAACCAACATTTATTATCTCAAAAAAAAAAACATAAAAATATACCTTTTTTTCCCCCTTAAAACCTTACCCCTCCCCCTTTTAGGGGAGGATTGTACTTATTTCAGAAGGTACTTATATCAGAATGTACTGTAAAGACCTACATAAATCGTAGCTCAAACTATTGTTAACAGATCGTTTGTAAAAATTTGTATAGTAAATCAATTTGATTAATCAAAATCTGCACATAAATAGTGATTCCCCTTAGTTCCCAACAAGGCCATAGATAACAAGATTGTCTACGGCATTTTTATGATTTTTTGGCCTCATTTAAGCTAATTTGATATACAAAAGAGACAAAATAAAATTTATAATAGGCAAAGTTTGTTGTATATTTAATAATTTACGATTTCATTCTCAATTTCCTTATGGCATTTTAATAAATTTATAAGGGCTATAAAATTTAATTTATTTCAAAATAAAAGAAAAATACAAACAATTTCTTTTCAAGTCTTTTCTTCCCGCTAAGAGCGAAAACACCTGAAAAATAGATATACATACGTATGTACTTTACATATATAAACACACATAAACCTGGCGAAGGCAAAAACATTTCTCATGGTCAATCTAATTTGCATGTGAGTTACTAAACATGTGTATATAGACATGTACTGGCATATCTGTGCATATAAGACAGCATGTGTGCCATTCGTGTAGGCCTGCAAAATGTTTTTGGCTTGTTTTCGCCTGGCTCATTCAAAACAAATATCAAAAATTAAAGCGTAACACATTTAACGCTTGAGGAGGTGCAAAAAAAATATTATAATTTGCTATTTTGTCAATGTCTGGAAGCTGAATTTAATTAGCAGCAAAATTTTGAATTTCGTATTTCGGTCTGATGATTCCCCTCCATTAATTGAAACACATGGCCCAGGGATTACAACAAACGGCGCCATATTTTTTGTTTCACCTTGAAATCGATTAAAGTCGAATTTTTTCTTTTTTTTTTGACCACTACAAAAAACGGATACGTTTAGTTGAAAGCTAAAGGCTTAATTAATATTTCAAAAATAATTGGAATTTGACTTTGGTTAAATGTCAAGGTGAATTAATTATCAGTATTTGCCCCCGTCGGGAACACAAGTGATTATAAAAACAAAGCTATTCTGTATTTTTCGTTGTTGTTTTTGTTCTTTATTGTTGTTGTGTCAAGGCCAGAAAATGTTTTTGGCAGTAATTGAAATCTTTTGTTCAAAAAAACGGGGGAAAAAAAAAAGAGAAAAGAAAGGGAGGGAGGGGAGTATTATTTTTTTAAAAAAGGAAAAAAAAATTTTATCGTGTGGGGTGGGTGTTATTTTGAAAAAGAAAAAATAGCCTTGGCCGCCAGTAGCTACTCTTTAGATAACAATTTTCCTGTTTCCTTTGTAAAAATCCCTTCTATATTTAAATGATTAATAAAACTAATCAATATTTGATATAAAAATGCTTTTGCCACTACAACACAGAGAGAACTTATTAACCAAAAAAAAGCACAATTCATTCATTCGCATCAGGCAGAGCCAAAGTTATAAGCCCTTTGGGCTTAAAAAAAAAAAAGGGGGAGGGGTGTGTTTTTTTTTTTCTGGGGGGGGGTTTTACTTTTGGGGCGAGGAGGAAAAAAAAAAAAATGGTTTAGCTGAATGGGCGTTTCATTGTAGTTTTTACTAACAAAAAAAAAAACAATTACAAAAACGTTTCAAGCCCTTCCCGCCTACAACTGCCAGATATATTATGAAATGAATGTAGATGGATAAATTACATAACTAAAATACTAAACTAAACTATATTAAATTAGGTTTGGTTTCGTGGGGGTGAGAAAACAAATAAATAACATCACAAACTTGAGGGGTTGAGTCGAGTCATTAGACAAAAGACTTTAACATGGTGCTTGGAGAATAATGATGGTTATGATGAAGGCGGTAAATAATTTAGAAAAAAACAGAATGTAAAAAAAAGTTTGCCAAAACATACTTATTTGAATATTTGCAAGTTTGCCACTTTATTGGCAAAATCCCAATTTTCAATAATTCGAAAACATTTTTTTTTAGCAATTGGCAGTTATCGATATGCGAAATAGAATACCTTATTTATTTCTCAATATAACTTCTAATATAACTTGTGTTTATACACAAAATCACAAGTAAGAAAGTCTATACTCTGTACCTGCAATAGCAGCGCTGCTGCTGCGCTGCGGCACAGAACTTTCTTTTGGTCATAGTTTGACCAATAGATGTCGCCACTGCTTGATTTTCAAAACTGACCAATAGATAGCGCCACTACTGTGACCATGTGACTACGCCACGTTAACTATTTGGTTTAAAACACAGATTAGGTTTTAGTTCTTTAGTTTATTGTAGACGGCGTGTTGCCGGTAAGAATGACTATCACACAATGGCGAAGAGATAAGTTCACGCAGGCAAATTAATTTGACAAATATGGCGAAAATTTGTCAAAATTAGTTTGAATTGTGTGTGAAAGCCATATTTATTTACAGTCAAAGTCATTTGCAAACCGATTTGACGAGTTTGACAAATCAAGTTTCCAAAAAGTTTGTGTGCTGTCTGAACACAAAGTGAACACTGTTTGTCAAACTGGTATCGCATTTACCGAGTTTGCTCAACAGTAAGAACAAACTACGGCAAAATTGTGATGACAAAAGGACACCTTGGAACTGATGTCGCTGGACGAAAGGCGCCCTGCAATTTGGAATGCGTCCGATGCCAATTATTCAAATAAAATTGTGAGAGCAAATTATTGAACAGATATCGTCAGTTAAAGTTACGAGTTCGGGAGTGAAAATTTAAACAAATGCTTGAATTGGAGAAGACGCCAGCTTGGCGCTTTTTCAGTGTGGTTAATATTGTAGGTGTCGTCGAAGGGTCTCAATGCTCAAGACACAATTTCAAATCTTGAAGAATTTAAAGAGATTGAATATTTATCTAAAACTTCAACCAAATCCAAGTTGCTTGTTATAAAAATGACTTGCTTCAGCTAGTGCCATATTGGATACCATAAAAGGAGCAGTTGGGCTTTTTTACCGAAAAGACTTTCTTTTATGGCTACATACAAAAGGAACTGATCAGATGATTTATTTTCTTTTAGTATAAGAATTCATATCACGATGCAAAATTTATTTATTTTGCTTCGGTTTTCTCAAGTTGTATAAATCAGTTGTGATTTCGATGTAAGAACTTTTTGGAACTTGAGTATAGTTTATCTCTAGAAGGTAAGAACCATCTTTATACAAAACTGTGGGATATTATCGATTGGAAGTGCCCTACACAATTATGCAAGCTTATAGACTTCCGATCAATCAAATAGACTTAAGTTATTGTATTTATCTATGCGGTTCTTGAATAAATCAAACACAAATATGCGTTCTAAGTAGAAATACATTTCCATCGATCACTTCAATATTTGAAATTAATTTAAATTACCAAATCATTTAAAAAGCTTAAATTTATTTGTGTTTTAAGAGGGCAGGCATTTAATCGTCACCAGACTTGAAAAGTTTAATGCTACTTTACTTTTACTATGATAAATGACTAGACATCTTTAAATTGTCTGCCAATTTGATGGAGCTTACTCGAAAATAATCTTCAAATGTTTTTAATGATTTGAGAATAGGCCACTTCATTACGATTTTGTTTTGTAAGTTCACTAATGTAACACTAGAAAGCTAAGTACTGGGGCAATATTGTGTTGAATTGTCCAAGGCCAAGAATTGTCCATATGGCCCAAAAAAGTATTAAAAAGAAGGGGAAATGCTTTTTGGAGTAGATCGACCAAGCATTCATCCTAGCTGAAACGAAGTTTTGTTCAAGTACGCACACCATTTTGCCCTCTCTAAGACTAGAGTGACCGCAAACCAACAGCTTAGCTGAGCGGAGCTTTTGTATGTCAAATTCGTAGCTCTGCTCAACTCCGCGTTCTGTGTGCGGTGGGCCTTAGTTCGTTGCGGATTTTCGGGGGTGCCACAGAAATCTCTAGAGATTTTGCCGACGGTTGGTTTGTAATATTTCTCGAAAAAATCGTCGGTGCCACAGAACTTCGAGAGATTTCATTTTCTTATTAGAAAATCTAGTTAGAACACCAGATGTTCCAATTGAAGTTCCATCTCTAAAAACAGGGCTGAATCTCTCGCCAAAAAAATTTCCCCTTTTTTAGTTATGGGTTAATTTGATGTTTAACTGAAATGTTTTGATGGTCTTATATGTTTTATGATGCATTTTTAAATCATAATTTAAATTTAAGTCATATTCTCCATAAATATAATGCAAAATTTAAAAATTTGTTGGCGCCAAACATGAGGTATAACTTGCAGCCCTTAATCCGCTGCCTTTCAAGTAGATGGCGCCACCATCGACACAGGGCGCTAGTGCGAAAAGAGCTTTGCTAAATCTCCTAACCAAACACGGGAGGTTTGAAACCAACCAATAGAAATTTCTGTGTCACCTAAGAATTCGAATTCGGTTGGAATTTGGTTGGAAGAGGATTCTGTGGCCGCCCACCGTATAAGTGGCACCTTTCCGTCCGTCGTCTCGTCGTATGCAGATTCAGGATGGTAAGTGGGTTTCATGTATGGGCTCTTTTGTTTCACCAGATCAAGTTTATTTCAATACAAAAAAGATACTTAAGTTTGGTAGATTTGTTTCTAGGATAGTTAGTTAAAGATATGATAAAGATGATGACTTCTCAATTTAAGGGGGGGACTTTATGATTATATTATTTTCAAAAATAAATCACTTTAACTCCTAATTTAAAGATCTTAGGGCCGATTTCACATCTCTTACTATGTAAATTGTAAGTTTATTCGACACATAGCAGCTATAAGTAAGAAAATAAATCGGCCCTTAGTCCATTAAACTATTAAAATTATTTGAAATTAGAAAATAACAAAGTTGTTATTCTGAAACAAAAGAAATTGTAGAAATTAAAAATTGGTTTTTCTTAATTTCAATAAATTGTACCCTGAGGGCGGGCCTCGTCTCTATTGCCAAATAAGTATGCTAAACAAAATTTTAAGTAGGATTTTATCCAAACCTAAAAAAGACTGCTTTGCATTATTTTTTGACTAAATTAAACAAGTGTTTCTACCTGCAAAATTTCATATTTCGATTTAAGTTTGCTATACCCAGGATGTAAATCACAATTTTCAACAGATTTTTTAGCAACAGAAAAACATAAAAATTGTAATTGATGACGTCCGCTTACCAAATACAAATTGCAACTTTATTAAGTACCCATATCTAATATGCAATTTCAATGCACAATGTACGACACAACGACACTAAACGCATTCAACAAATGACCCGATATTCACCGCCCCCGCGTAACTCAAATATCTAGAGGGTCGCCACAGAGGAGCGCGTGGCTGTTAAAGCAAACACAAGCCACCCACACACTTGTACATAGTAAGAGTTGGGCAAGTGGGGAAATGGAGGGAACTATTAAATGCAATGCCTTTTTCTTCTCTTCTTTTTTTGTAAATTGTTAATTTTTTGTTGTTGCTTCTTGCGTTAAAATTTGCATGTTTTGCTCATTTTTAAACGAGTTGCGTTTTTTGCATTTTAAATTAAAAACAAATATTTTTTTTTTCATTAATTATGCAAATTGTTTTGGAAAATGATTTTGTAATAAAAAGTGGTGGAAAATTTGTGCATTTTAATGCAAAAGCAAATCTGGAATGTCAGTGGTCAACAGGTTTGGATAAGTAGGGGTCAGGCAGTTAGAGAGTGAACAGTGACCACAGGGAAAACACAATTTTTGTTAGAATAAATGTATAGAAATTGGGATAACCCTAGTTTTGATACCAGCAACAAAATCTCATCAGAGAGCATTACAATTGTAAGACTTTTGCTAAGAGATTAACATACGTTTGCCATTCCAATGCAGATTTTATTGTAAAGTACAATGATGCATATGCAACAGGCCTAATGAAAGTGGAAATACATTTACATAAAAAGCCCTTAAGATTTAATTGAAATTTAAGTTCGTAGTATAGGACTGGGCCCAGCTATTTAATGCCACAAAGCTCAGGTACGTTTACTAGGTCTAAGGTACATTTGAAACCTAAAATTACTAAACCTAACACTCCCACCAAATTTGTTATGTATAAATTGAGGGTGACAATCCACACCTGATTCACCTGATTCAATTACAAAGTCTGCCAATGGAAGAAATCGGTAGACAGTAGACATTTTAATTTACTTACTTATCAACTTCAGTACTAAACATGCGGACCATATGACGTTGCAAATACTGGGGCACACATTGGGGTGAGGCTGGTGGTGTCTGATAGGGATTCATCATGGCTTCATCATCATCAAAATAGCCCGAAGAGGTGGAGGAAGTGGTGCGCGGATATTTAAGCATGTTTACCAAGAAGTTTCACAATTTGTTGTATATATTTAGCTTGTTTGTTATTTTGTATTCTTTTTTTTTTTTTTGCACAACTTGTTTGTTTTATGTTTTGCTTCAGTTCTGGTTGTTTACTTTTAATTTTTTTGTTTTGAATTTATCTCTTTGCAGCTGTTATATAAATGTAGCAACTTTTTTGTTAATTATTATTCAATCAACGATGCCAAAACGTAGCTAAACAGAAAAAAGTAAACATTTTGTAGAGCCGGTCCAACGACAACTAAAACACAGCCACGCGAATACAGAGAGAATGAGCGAAACGAATACGAAATATGCACTTCAACTTGAGCAATTGTATTTATAATTTTATTTGAATATTTTACTTTGCATAAAATTGTTAAACAATAACAAATGTTGAATTTTTTCGCTGGAGAACTTGTTACGCGCGTGCCGAATGGCTGGTTCAACTAATTGTAAAGTATGAAAACAAAATTCTAAATTTGTGGAAAAAACGTGTACAGAGAGAGAGGTTCCCTCTGCTGGCAATTAATCAAGCGTTGACTAAAAATAAATATTAACTAATTAAAATCAGCCAAATGGGATACGCATAGGAGAAAGATACATTTGTACATGAGGCTAGTGGGTAGTTCCAGAAGTATGAGGTTTCTGTGAGAAAGGCGCGAATCAAAGAAAAATGGAAGAATTTTGAAAATAAATAACAAGTCGGTACAGAGCCGAAATGTTGTTATCATTTTTAATCACAGCAGAAAGACTTTTGAATTTTACATGGCGACCGTGACAGGACTGAGCAAGACTTTTTTTATTTTACATAACAACCGAGACATCGTCAGAAGCACTTTTAAATTTTACTACATCACGATATGAGGAACTGATAATTTTTTTTAATTAGCACGAAGTGAAAAAATAAATTTTACTTTTTATACCCTATTGAAAATGGGTAAAAGGGGATCATAAAGTGGTGCAAATGTATGTAACAGGGAAAAAGTAACATTTCCGACCCTATAAAGTATATATATTCTTGATCAGCATCAACAGCCGAGTCGATTTAGCCATGTCCGTCTGTCCGTCCGTCCGTCTGTTTGTATGGACGCGTCGATCTCAGAGACTATAAAAAATAGGGGCACATATTTTTGCTTGTACATAGGTCTATACCGTACCCAGATCAACTTTGCTTCAGATTTGCAAATTTTCCCCCCTTTAAACTGCATTAAACTGGCAGAGCAACAATTTTAGGGTTACAACTTCGTCGCTTAGGCCTTAAATCCATATATTCTGAAAAACACAATAAGATCCGTGCAAAAACACCAAAGTTGCGCACGAAACACTGGGCTGGGGAGCACTGTGCCTATCTCAGGCACCTAAGGCGTAAGAGTCAGAGTGCGTGCGTGTGGTGCGTTTGTGAATGTGTGTGTTCGTATATGTGTTTCAATTGTACAGGATATTCCGGAGTCGGGGCACTCGACTGCAACGCTCTTCTTAGTTTTTTTTTTTCAAATTGATCAGGGGAGAAAATGGGACTAATTGTTTCGGTGAATTTATTAATGCACTTAAAACAGAAGCTATAATTTCGCTATAGATCCCTTAAAGTTTAAGGATATTTTGTTTGAAATGAAAGTACAGCAGTATGTAGCGTTTGCGCCTACTGTGCGGGAGACCAGGCTCTGCTTCCGCCTCTAATAAAACACTTTTCGATTCTGATAGGTCAGGCACCATTGGGATACAGACGTTTGATTTGATTGACCTACTACAATTGATAAGATTCAAATTATTTCCACATAAAAATTTATGTTTTTCCGTTCACTGATCACTTTGGACAACACTTTTTTAAAATATACAACCAAAAAAGTGAAGCAAACTTTTGAAAATTTATTCCACATTTTGTTGCGTTTTTTCTTCGTTTTGTTTCATTTCGTTTTGTTTTCGCTATTTTTAGCTAGATCTTTTTGTGCGTGTTGTGATGGGGTTGTTGAGATACATTTTTATCTACAAGTAAATACACTCGTTTTTGTTCAACGTGGCGGGTTCAAAAGAAACGCTAAAGAATCAACAGACAGTAACAAGGTCAGGGAAAAACAACAAAATCAACAAGAAAAACGACTTTTAAAAGCACGTCATCACCAAGTAGCTGCTCGTACATTCAACTTAAATTATAGCAAATTGTTTAAACAAATAAGTATTTTGTTTCGGTTTTTTTTACTTTTTTCTCTCTCTCGTCTCGCGTCTCGCACCGGCGACAAGTTTTTGTTTACTGAATTCGAATTGAAAACTGATTTTTACAAAAATCCAAAATAAGACGCCAACAGAGGCAGCGCGTCGCGACGTTGGTTGTGTTTTGCAGCGCCGGCGGTAGCAGCAATAAATATTTTTCAAAAATACTTTTTTTTTTTTGGTCTTTCTGGGGTGTTTTTAGTTGTAGGCGAAAAATGTGAGCCAAATTGACGACAATGTTGAGCTCTTCGTCTATGAACGATAATGAACAACGACAAAATACCACACAAAAATGATTGCAAAGCCGCCCAAAAAAAAAAAAAAACAAGTATAAGCACTTTTTGTTATCCCCTCCCCAACTCTTATCATTCGAAACAATCTAATCTTTTGGCCTGAAGTCTGATAATTATCATTTTTATAGGGGCGTGTGGGCTCAAAAATTGATGAAGAAGCTTGTTGAGCCAACATAGAACAGACGAATTAAAGTCTAATCAGCTATTGGTGTCAGCGACTGACTGAAGTAGTAGCCAAGAGAGAGTTTCAAAAGGTTTTCCATTAAAAATCGGCGTGCAAACCATAGGCCGGTATCGTTATATTCTGCCAAGAGAATTGCACTTTGGACTGTTGATGCCAATTCTTTTTTAGTTTCTCTTTCTCCAAAGGTATAAAAAAGTACCCTAAAACCAAACTAATTTCCAAAAATTTTATTTTTATGGACTATTTCTTTCTTTCAGAGGAATTTCTCATAACCTTTAATAATGCTAAAAATTTCATAAATGATTCCAGTTACAGACCCTATCGTAAAAATAGTATGGAATTTCGCTTATTAATTGTAACTGGCAGGCAGCTGTAATTACTTTCTAGCGAAAATGGTGAACCTAAAGTCAGTTTGTTTGCTTTTTTAGTAGAATACGACCGCTTTCCTATTTTTTCGCCAATTAATGAGTCGTCAGTAAACATAGTAATTGAAGAATTTTTAACCTTAAAAAAGTTTCATTCGTCCAAGAGGCGCAGCCGCTAACGTGCTACACGATTACCCGCAGAAAAAAACATAAAAGAAGTTCAACTACAGTCTAAATAAGTTTACTTAGTAGTTTTAAAAGCAGAAACGGTTCATGCAAGTCTTAGTAAGTAGTACCAAAATTCACAAATAAGGGGTTAAAGTTACGGGCCAGTCTAATAAGAACACTTAGATTAATTAGGCTAATCTACTCAAATAAGTCTTTACATAAAGATTCCCCCTATCCTAACTCTACGGTTAACTAAAAGAACTCTACAACAGTAAGATGCAAAGCGGACCTAAGGATCCAGTTCAGTCCGGAGCAAAAGAAAAGTAGAAAAGGGTTCGGTTCAAAAAACATGTTCCATTACATTTTTTCT
This sequence comes from Lordiphosa stackelbergi, assembly GCA_018904235.1. Lineage (NCBI taxonomy): Eukaryota > Metazoa > Arthropoda > Insecta > Diptera > Drosophilidae > Lordiphosa > Lordiphosa stackelbergi. The sequence goes on along the minus strand of JAEIFU010000259.1, from coordinate 74,100 downwards.
ATGCTATAAATGTCAAGTTTGCCTTTTCCAATATTTGTAAGCCTTGGAATAAAAACAGCTTACAAAGAAACATTTTGCTTCATTTAAATGAAACTCATAAATAAATACTTTATTACCCCCATCGACTGTTGTCTTCGTCTTTGTCATAGTGGTAAGTGCTTCCAAATAAATCCTGTACTTCTAGCACTAAGAAAAAATATCTCATAAACAAAGACCTCTGTCAAATTGGCGTTGTCAGTTGTTGTCAGTTTTTGCACTTGTTCTGCCATTCCCGAACAGTCATAGCAATGTACTCAGCCAACTTGCAGAAGATATGCAAAGTCTCCTTATGATAGAACCGGGAGGTTCTTTAAACAGCTATACAGTTGACCATCCTCCTTTGCGTCGTGTGAGTGTCTTGTTTTAAAAGTTTAAATAAATAGACATACCGGTTGCGCATTCGACACTGCTTCTGTTTCGCTGTCAGTACCGCTCTCTAAGTGCACTTGGGAATACGCCCGTCTCGCTCTAACTGTGAATTCCTTTAATAAGAATCTCAATGCTCAATGCGTTTATCACCACTCAAGATTTAGAGGCAGTTAACATTTTATCTTTAGTACTCATTGCTCCATGATTTATTGACCTGGAGCCTGCTAAACCGTCCGACGATCCAAGCTCGAAATTGATACTATAAAGCCTCCAAACTTCCATATATGAATAAAATGTTTAAGGGCCAATTTCTCATCTTCTTCATAAGGCCATATGTCACATTAACTAACTCAGATCTGACACATAGCAGCTATCTGGAAGAAGGAAAATTATCACTAAGTTTGTTTCAACTTACGTACATGTTTGCTGAATTAGCGAAGAACAAAACTATTCCTGAACCCCGGTTCGAACCCGAACCTAGGTTCAGCGACCTTCTGAACCGTGAACCCGATTCCAAAAAGATTTGCGGGTTCGAACCCAGGAGTGAACCCCTCCCGATTTTTAGGAGGTTTGCAGCCCCGGTTAAAACAGAAACTGCTCCAATTAAAGGTCTATCGCTAAAAACAGGGCTGCATCTCTCGCAAAAAAATTTCCCAAATTTTAGTTATCGGTTAATTGGATGTTGAACTGAAATTTTTTGATTGTGATAAATGTTTTAGGATGCATTTTTAAATTATAGTTCAAATTTAATTCATATTCTTCACAAATAAAATTAAAAATTTAAATATTTGTTGGCGCCAAACATGAGGTATAGCTTGCCAGCCCTTAATGCGCTGCCTGCCAACCAGATGGCGCCACAATCGCTAAACGGCGCCACTGATGTGGTTGGTTTAGATTACAATGAAAGACTTTGGTTGTTTTTCTTAATAATTATTGAAACGCAAATTTCAATGTTTAAACTAATTGTCTATCCAGAAAAATAATTTTGTTTACAGTACCAAAATTAGTTTTGCTTGTCAAAATTGTTTGGGTGGTGAATTTTGCTAAGTCTCCTAACAAAACACGAGAGATTTGAAACCAACCGAAAGAGATTTCTTTGTGTTGGAATTTGGTTGGAAGAGATTTCTGTGAGACCTCCGAATAATAAGAATTGATTTTGCACAGATCATTCAGATAATTCTTTTCTATCGTAGGATGAGGTACAAAATGTGGTAGTAAAGGGAAAGTAGAGTCTAGCGCTGGACAATACTTTGAAGAATGAATTTGTAACAAATTTTTAACAATAAAGCGTTAAACTTTAAAACAGAAAACTATTAAAACGATCGTAATTTCGTAATTAAAAACAAGTAAGAGTGTTGCGGCCGAGTACCCCGACAGCAAAATACCCTGTTCCAAGTAATGTGGTTCCTATAGCTTAGAACTTCTTTTATTTTAAAATTAATTTGAATAAATCGGGAGGCGCACTTGCATATCTTCGGTGTTTTTGCTCGGATCTTATAGTGGTATACAGAATAGACAGATATTGGGCCTTACTAAATGTATATTAAGTCACTAGGTTCAAGCTTAAAAACTGTAGCTCTGACAGTTTTTCGCGGGAATTTGCCAAATCTGGAGGAAACTTGATGTGGGTACAGTATACACCTACATACATGCAAAAATTTGTGGCTCTACCTCTTATAGTCTCTGAGATCAACGCGTTCATACAGAGAGAGAGAGACAGTTTTTCGCTGTCAAAAGATGGAGGAAGAGGAATTTACCAAATCTGAAACCAACTCGATACATGCCAAAAATTGTGGCTCTATCTGTTACAGTCTCTGAGATCGACGCGTTCATACAGACAGACAGACGGACATGGCTAAATCGACTCGGCTGTTGATGCTGATCGAGTATATATATACTTTATGGGGTCGGAGGTGCTTGCTTCTGGCTGTTACATACATTTGCACAACTTCATGATCCCCTTTTTCGTAATGGTAATGACACATTTTAATTACCCGAAAAATGGTACTGTCAAGTGCAATGGTACATATTTCCGAAATAACTTCAATAAACTAACAAACCCAAGAACACTCCTTATTAACAGTAGCAGTCTAATGGGAGTAAAATTTAAGTTGATGATCCCTAGATCCTTTGATTACTCCTAGATCATTTACTTCATTCACGTTGAAAAGCATTTTTCGTATTTTCTGTGCCTGGTGCTTTCTATTTAATAGTTTAGTATTAAGATTGTGATCTATCTACTACGTAAGGTTGATTTAAATGGATGTTTACTTGAAATGCTCTTAAGACTTTGTCCACCTGGATTATACATATCTTATCACAGGCAAGACTTTGAATGGATTGAAAAGCATTGTTAAGGCATTTTGTAAAAATGAAAATAACAAAACAAGTCGATTAATCAATACTTGAAATGTTTCCAGGAAAAGTGGCATTTAATTGGTGTTTTGAAGTAGAAAGATAATTAATATGGGATGAAAGGTGGCGTACTGATATTACTGCTCGAAAGCTATTTGAATCAAAGTCGAATCAAATGTAATGAACGATCAATTTCAAGGTTGCCTTGTCCGATTTTCATATACTCATTATTCATTGAATGTAAAACAATCAACAGAGCATTAGCGGTAGGTTAAGTCAACGAAGCGGGACCAAAAATGGCTGTAAATGGACTATTAAGCCCATATATTCGCTATAAGAAGAAGATAACTTGATATAAAAAAAATGAGAGATATTTATAGTCTTAAACTGATTGAAAGGTTATCTTTTGTATGGAAAGGACTATATATCGAAATTACTATTTCAATTTCCATTACAATTATTTTAATAATTGTACCTAAAAATGGTAATTAAAAGTAATTGAAATATCCGATGCAATTTTCATTGCATGAAATTAGTTGTAATGGTAGTTTTCAACTAAAAATTATTGTAATTGTTATGGTAATTAAATTTTTAAAGAATTATAATGGTAATAATAATTTACAGCCCTGTTGAAAAGTACATGAATTTGCTCGAACATGGTATGCTCTTTTCACTCTCTTACTAAGGGGAAAAAATGACACTAAAAACGTGTGTTTGATTCTAAGTAAATTCTTAAATATACTTAGCAATAAACAAATTTGATTTTCACAAATATTCATGTTCTTTATAGGGCTTTAAACCGTATTAATGTTTACAATATTAGAATAAATAGACGTCAGCTGACAAAATATAGATACTTTTTATATACAAACTATACAATTTATTAATGCCAAAAATAGACAAAGAGGAAGAAATTAAATTTCATTTGCGACAAGTGTCGAGTTAGCGTGAAATTTATCGCCTTAACCCAGCACAGCCAAAGAAAGAAAAGGAGGGAAAAAGTCTTGATTTAAGCAAATTACAGAAGCTGGCCACCTGCGCGTATACGTAATGTGAATTTATTGGCCCATTTGTTTTGTAAAATCTCAAAGAAAATTTTAAAAATTATATTTTTGCATGTGTTGAGTTTTATTAGCTGATTTTGTTGTCTAATTAGCGTGTAATTGCAATCATGCAAAGGAAATATAGAAAAGAATAGAGGTCAGCTGTCAGTTGTTGTTGATGGATAAGGTTATCATAACACATGCCGCACTGATAAGCGGTACATTAGATAAGTTTGGAATGTAGTTGGACTTTTGAGGTGAGTCATCGAATGGGCAACTAACCTTTCAGTAGATTTTAACCTTTCAGTAGATTTTTCAAAATTTTAACTCTCTCTTTAAGCCGAATAATTTACTTTGTGCATATTTAGTGTAGGCATCTGCTTTTTCGCGCGGCTGTTAACAGGTGTTCCAAGCTCTGGTCTCCCGTCAGACATGGCTTTACTTACCGCAGCACAAATTCAATATTTGTCCAGCGTTTTAATTAACAGTCAATATGCCATTCCACCCAACCATTTGTAAAGTTTGTCATGCAGTCTGCAGTCTGAGAGGGCTTATATATGTATGAAACCATATCAAGTTGTGCAAACAGGCAGTAAAAGAGTTTGCCAGTGTTTGTCAAAAAGCTTTCGAGGAGATTAGTAATGGGATTTAAGTTCAGTTCAGAGAACTGAAATATTGACCAACCACCATGTTTGTACACAAGTGACCGTAGTTGAAATGATCGGTCAACAAAGGAGCAGCTAAAAGATTACAACAGAAGGGAAAGGAGTTCTTGGAGAAAACAGTTATTACAGGTTAAACAAGAACGTGACACTGCCCCACTTCGATATGCCCGTTACTCAGGGAAAGAAATGATTAATAGTATTGCGTTATGTTAATTCAAAGAATATTAACATTAATGTTAACACATTAACATTATGTTAGGAGACATCACATGCTAATATAAACCAATCGTTAGCCAGACGGACGTACGGCCGGACGGGGCTATATAGACTCGTCTTTTGATGCTGATTAAGAATATATATATTCATTATATGGTCGTAAATGTTTTCTTCTGCTGTTAGATATATTTCTCAGATTTTTGTACAACTTTTTTACTCTACGAGTAACGGGTGAATAAAACAGAAAAAGTTTGTTATATAATTTTCGTTCAGTATGTGTCCCTTTATGCCGCTTAAGACTCAATTAAATGCGACCAATGACAGAGTACAAGCACCGGGACTCTGCGACACAATCGACGGCGAGTTGAAATATTAAGAACCACACCGTGAAAACGAGGTATAGCGGTTCGGTTCATTTCAACGAAGAGTTTGGAACGAGCTAGGAAGAGATATTCGTCTTTTAATAAAGAAGTCGAAGTGATCAAGATTTTGTATCAATCCGTAAAAAGTTGGAACCTTAAGAGCTTTTGACTTGTGTAAGAGTGAAATCCTTTAATTTTTCTTTTGGGATTCTTCGCCATCGCTACAAAACATTCGTTTCCAAAATATCCGAATCGAAGGACCATTTGGAAAATTTTGCCCCTGAGGTAATGACGAAGATTTTTTACTTGTGATTTTACCAATTTTGAAAGGTAGATAGAGAGATAGAGAATGTAAGTATTTAAGTATTTTCAACTACAATGTTTGTAGGAAAGTAAGTACGCGTTACTTAGAGAGGTACAATTTCCTTGATGCGCACTATTTCAAGGTGCTATTGTTTGGGCCAAGCTTGTATTATTTCCCCGGTTTATAATACATACATTTATGTTGAGGTCCAAAGTTATTTAAACATTTTCTAGGAATTAAATTAAAAACTTAAATGCAAAAGTCGTTAGGATTTGGGAATAAGGATTAAAAATTCAAATATATTAAGTGTGAAAAAAAACCACTTGCTATAAAAACCATGTTATGAACCGAACCGGTAGTTACTTAAGCTAGCCACTTCGCTACTGGTATTTGCTTTCCAAGTAAACAGTCCTAATTAGGGTTGTCGAGATATCGATATCGAATACATTTTGACGATATATTTATACAAACTTTTTTTTTGTTTTTGGACAAAAAGGAAGGTTTCTTATGGGCATTCTCTTGGATATTAGTGGCATCAGTAATACTAGTAATATCCAAGAGAATGCCTTCAGAAAACCCCCATTTTTGTGGCCGAAACTAACAAAAATACACACCAAAAATTTATTCAACAAGTATTCGATATCGATATGTCGATACAGTCTTTTCAAAAATAGATTTGACCTTGATTTGATTATTGCAATTAACAATTAAGAAAATTCAAAAATTGTTACTCAAGGAATTTTCTATTGTATTTTAAAATATTTGTATTCCACTTACTCTTCACCACCCCGTTAATTGTGCCGCACAAAAGAATTTGCTTACCTGCAAAGAAATGGCAAAAAAAAAAAAAAGGTAAATATTAATTTATCAATTTTAAACCAATCCCATCAATTTCCCCTAAGTAAATATGTAAATTTTTAACAGCAAAAGTGCCGTGTTGTCAATTTAAAGACGCAAAATGTTTATTTAATTAATTGTCGTAATCAGAACCAGCGCACGGCAACAAGAAATAAAATCGAAATAAAATAAAATTTGGCAATTTTTAAGAGCTTTTGCCAAAAGACGTCACCGCAAATGCATTTTTGGCTACGAGCCGTCCGTCCGTCGACCAAATAAATGTTGTTCAATGAATTTTACGCCCCACCATCTTATAAGGTAATTTTCCGCCAAACGAGTGGGTGATGATGTTTCATCAGAGCATTCCTCTATTTCTCTAATAAGCAAAATAAGCGAAAAATTATTTACAATAATCTTTCATCAGTCACCGCGCGTTGACAGTTGATGCCCTGTGAATGAGTCAGGGCAAGAATTTGTTCTGGTTTATGTTTATGAATTCGAGTGTTTATAATTGAAATACTTTTGCTTAATTTGCCATTTCAAGCAAAATGTCAAAGGGTCTGAATGGGCGTGCTAGGTGGGTGTGGGTGGTGGAGAGAAGGCGTCGACTGTCAATTATTACTATAAGAGTGCCGACTGCGATTCTGGGAAATATCAACCAATCTAAAATAAATGTAAATTTCTAGCTAAGTGCTTTTGCGTGAGTGGGAGTAATTCAAAATCAATTGAAATTGTTGATAAATAAAGGGAACAGAGAAAATTTAAGAGCTGCTTGCACAAACACACTATCGTTGAGAGCAGGGCAAAAGTGTCACAAAGAAAAATCAAGAAAAATTCCTTAGTACCTTTGTACTTATGATAGATTTTTATACTCTGTACCACAGGTAGGTGGTACACAGAGTATTTTAAGTTTGTGCACAAGTAGGTAACAGGAAAAAGGAGAGGAAGGATGATCACCATAAACTGCCGAGTCGATATAGCCATGTCCGTCCGTCCGTATGAACAAACAGATCTCAGAGATGGTAACAGATAGAGGTTTTACATGTATGAGACTAATGCTTCTTATACTTGCAGGCAGATCAAGTTTGTTATAAATATTTTGCCAAGCCCCCTCCTACCCCCACAATTTGGAAAAAACCTCATATCTTCCACAGTTTTGTATATAGAGTTATTTCCTTCTAGAGATAGTTAGTAATTATCGATATGTATAGATTTGCCGAAGAAATGCCATCACCTCTCCCACCCTTTCACAAGCAACACCGCATAATTTCAGAGCTGAGCGCAGCGCAGCACTGCATTCAGCTCCTACTTCAGGTACAGAGTACATTATACTCGGGCTTGAACGACTTTCTCACTTGTTTTACATGTCACTTTTCAGAAATTTTAAATTTTTTAAATTTATTTTCTAAAAAATAACGAAAATGCGTTTTGAAGTGAAATGAATACTTCAATATTTACCCGGGTTAATACTAAGCGAGCGAGTTAGTCCCGATATTGTTATAGAGTAATGGGTTTAACGTGAGGATTTAAGTAATCATAATAAAGAGGATTTTATATTTTAAAACAGATTTTAATCTAGTAGGCGTAATAGGGGAGTAAATTTTAAACAATTTTGTTGTCATTTTGAGTACACTATTTTGACCTACTGGGATTAAATCTGTTTAAATACAAAGCAATATAAGTATAAGGTCCCTGTGGTAAAACGGTTCGAAAATGGTTTAGTTAGAAACTTTAAACTGTTAAAATTATTTGGAGGTAACAATTTTGGTTACAGTTTCAATTTCTGCTTGAAATCATGAACTCTTTTGGGAAAGGGAAATTATTTTTTATTTGTACTCGGGTGACACGTGTAGTTCCAGAGTTAATGCTGAGAGTGCTTGGCACTTTTTGAATAAACCGATTTTTTTTACTTCAACTAAAAATACGACATGAACATATTGAGTAAATGATTGTGTTTACTTGAAAATTAGGTAATCGATGCAGCAAGGACTACAGTTTCTTGTGTTTAACAACAGCATTGGTCAGACAACAACAAAACCTGCGTTAAAATTGGCAACGCATACAAAAAGGTATGGGTATAGTGTATAGTATTTCGCATTGATTAGTGCCGAGCGCTGTGGGAACCTCTGTCACAAATATTCTTAAAATGTTGGATTAAAAAAATATTTATTCTTTTTTGATGCTGGCTTATTTAGTACTAAATGACATTCATGCAGGTTTTCAGATTTCTTTTAACAATTATACAAAATGGTCACACCGATTTCTTTGGAAAGAAATCTCAAACTTTATATAAAACACAATTGTACATTTAGTATTCGGGTTGGGTTAAGATTGAGTTAGAGTTGGGTTAGATTTGTATTTAAGGAAACCGTTTTCTTTTACAAATTAAACTGTTTTTGTCGGAAATCGTAACATAGGTGGTTTTTAAGGTAGAAATTAGTTAATCTGTAGGGGGTTGTATAGTATTTTGAAAGATTTCAAATGGATTTATCTCAGTCACAGGCTCAAGTAAACACTATGGGACAGAAAAGCCACTAATAATATAGTAGGTCTGGCTGTATCTCTACAATCGGCTGTTTCTTGTTATGTGTAAAAAATTAAACAAGCATTTAACAGAGGAGGAGAAGGTTTTTCTTTCTGAAAGACTTGTTAACATGATGGGAGATTAAGCAAAAATAGACTAATTTTAATGAAAATTTGGCTATATAGGCCAAATAGGATCAAATTATTTGCGTGTGAAACCTTAGTTTAAGTTTCAAATCCTATAAAATTTTCAATCATGGTTATTTTTATCAAAAGATGGCCAAATTATTTGCCTGTGTGAACTTAGATTAAGCAATGAACATGAACTAGGGGAATTAGTGTGCGCATCTGTCTCTTCAGCAATGTCTGCAGGCGTCCAATATATTCCATTTTTGGTTTACTGACAGTTCAGACTTAATTGTTTTTAGTTTTCAAATATTTTTCAGTGTGACATGAGCGGAAAATTACATAATATGACAGTAGAGGGTTTTAAAATCTACCTAGATGAAGTATGATGTTAGCATTGTGAAAAAACCCGCAAAAACGCCCTAATTTAGGTTTGGGAAAGGTTTTGGCTAGGCTTGGTTTAGGTTTGAGTTTCTTGGAGCCAACTTAACGGCATATGAGGGAAGTTTGAGAATTTTTATATAATTTAAAGAAAATGTGATATTTTGAGGCTTTTAAGGGGGGATAGTGGTTTTAAAATAATTTTTTTTTATTTTTTCCTGAATGAACAATATGTCGAGAACATTGTGTGCAAATTTGAAGTAAATGAGTAAAACATGGAGTTAAGCGTCAAACGACCGGCGTGGTACTGATTGCTGCATGAAAAACTTTAAATCGATTTTGCCGAAAACGTGTTTTTTGGAAGTTCGTGTACATCAGAACTCAACTACTGAACCGATCCAAAAAAGATACGCATTTTAAAGGTGATGTATTTCCGAGGTAATCGGAAGAGTTTTTTGTTTTTTTTTATTTTAATAAATAACCGTTTTTTAGAAAATCGGTTTCAATCGAAGCTTTAAAAGGTTAATGGTATTGATTAATTTTAAAAGAAAAGTCTTTCTTTCGGCTCTAATCAAACCAGAAAGTCTTACATAAAATCCACATTTTTGATAGACTAAGCTTTCAATAATCTAGCTTTCATTTAATTTAAAAAATAAAGCCTCCAAAATTAACATTTATCTAATTTTTTCATATTTTCATTATAGTTTTCTTCACTCCACTTCAAATATAGTCACCCTATATAACCGTTTCATATGATTTCGTCTGTCTGTCTTTATTTACTGGCGCTTATCATTTTCCATTGTACACATATTTATACATCTTTATGTACTTCTCTGTGTGTTTGTGACTTTATTTGTCCATATAATTCATATTTAATCAACTGATAACTGCAAAACAGAAATAAAGTACAATTTCAACCTGTTGCTCCAGTTTGCTGTGCTCCTGTTATACTTGCTGACATTATCACCTGCTATGGGTAGGCTTGCTATTTGATAGCGCCGAGTCAGAGTCATTTGATACCGAGCCAGACCAAGAGAAATATTTAGCGTTCTGTGTTTTGTTATCAGAGTAAATATTTACTGATACAAAATACAATGAATATCAACCTGCAGATGTAGGTGGAGACGACAGCTGTCAACTGTACGGCGATCGTTAAGAATTGAGCAATTAGCATGGGCAATGAAAAGTAGAGGTGGACGAGATGGATAATCTTTGAAAATACAATTAGAAAATACTTAATATTGAGTTAAGGCCATGAATTGATTAAATAATTCTTGAAAATCTGAAACATTTAAGACTTCTCGAAAAAAAGATTTTAAAACTTATCTTTCGTGCAAACATCGTGAATTTTTAGTACAACTTCAGAAATATATAGCTGATATAGTAAATATTATGCTTAGGTCCCAGTTGCCCTAAATTTTGAAAATTAAGTATGCTAAAAACTTCTTCTTGCTTCTAACAATTTATAAATAATTAAAAAAAAATTCTTGCGTGAAAGCATTATTTGTGTTCGTGTCACGGTTCCTTCTCTTAGTTTCGCATTGCTAGTTCCCTTGTTTATTTACCTTTTCTTTCTACGTCTCATATCCCAAGTTGGCCTTGAAAAATCTATTTTTAAAATCTTTAGTTATTTCCCCCAACAGAGAAAGAAACAAATATAGTTTTGTCAAAATTACTTTTCGACTAGCTACAAAAACCTCAAAATCAAAAATCAGAACACTAACCATGGAAGAGACCCATGATTTTGGCAGCATTATCAGTATTATTCTGACCCTAGGTGTAATGATTTTAGGATATGTCTACGCCTATTTACTTCAGAGGAGACGCGACGGTCGTAGTCAACTGGAATTGGATATGCTTCATAAATCTCACCTAGATTTACCAAAGCCATTGCCTCCCCTGCCGCACATTAAAATAACTCTGGAACAGTTAAGAAGCTTTAATGGTACACGTTTGGATGGAAGAATTTTGGTGTCTCTCAAAGGTATAGTTTATGATGTGTCTACAGATGTGAGTGAATTTGGTCTGGGCGGCGCCCTAAATCATATAGCGGGTAAAGATTTTACTCAGTATTTAAAAAGCATAATGAACGTGAGTAAGACAAAAGTGAATTATTTGGACCGTTGGGAGATTATATTGGAGACGAATTATACAAGAGTAGGAGTACTTGTCGATAAAGAAGGAAATCTATTGATGGACAAGAAGGAGAATAGCGAAAAAGAAGTGGCAGAGGAGAAAAAATTTGAATTGGAATCGGAAGTCTCTGCTACTGAGTCGTTGGCTGATGGTAAAACTTCCCAGAAATCCTTCATTGAGGACAATACTGAGAAAATATTGGATTCTGCTTTTACAGAATCGTAAAGGGTGTTAAAACCATGTAAAATTTTTAAAGAAATATACCTTTGTTTGTGCAGAGTAATAACAAAAGATCAAGTATGGTCACGATAACTTCTAAAACAGGCTTTCACAGGGACTGTCGTTGTTGTTTTTCGCATAGCTAGTGCAACGTTCTGTGTATTTCTCATACGCATCTTGGCTAAGCGTAGTCCGCAACAAACACTATCTTTAAGTAGATTTTGTTGTTGTGACATCTTTTCATGTGTATAAGACAGCCACAAGCAAACACGCACTTTACCAGGCGATAACCGGTTTTCTTCTTCACAGTCCAGATTTGGACTGGGACAAATGATTTTTGGGATCCATTGGATATTTTCGAAACGATTTATTTCCTAAAAGGAATACAGCAATACACGTTTCAGATCTTTCTCATCCAAAGGATCTGAAAAATGTGAAAGGATATTTAAAAAATGGATCTTAAATATTTCATTACTTTTTTTTCTCTGTGTAGTTCTTGAGGTTTTAGTGGCTTAAGAAATATTTTCTTTATTTGTATTGGTGTCTACGCGGCGGTAAGCTGGCTGTGGGCACCTCTGATCTAAAATTAAAAATGTTCTGTTTTTAAAACTAGTTTTCAGAAACAAAATTGGTCCTAAAAACGAAAACTTTGTAAGAAAGATTACATTATATGGTCTCGCTAATGTGGCTTTGCAAAAACTATTAGATTTTTATACAACTCGACAAAGACTGTAGTAAATATATAGCGCAGTTGTAAGAATATAAAGGTTTGCCATATATTTGTAATCAGCTTTTGGACTTTTTTAATAAAAGAAAAAAAATACATTGCATACTTTCCGTTTCTTTTTCTTTAGGAACATAACTTTTGTGATATATCTGGGCTAACATAATGTTACTATGTTAACATTAAGGAAAAGCTATTAAACATTTATTCTCCTGAGTATGTTGAAGTCGGGAATGACCGGCTTTCACATACGATTTAATGTGGTTTGAATGCATTAAGTTCGTCTTCTCTGTAAATTTACTAGAGAACATACTGACTTGAAAAGATGGCAAAAATAAATTGAAGTCAATTTTAACGACCAATATATTGATTCTTTTGATTGACATTCAAAACTAATTATTTTGTCATTAATTTTTGGAGAATCCATTAAATTGGACAAGACAGGGCTGAAGCATAGCTAGCATAACGGCTGCCGGAGATCATGGACGAGAAAGGCTACAAGCAAAGATTTATAGATATTATAGAAGACGCATGTGACGCTTATTTGGCTACTGGTAAAAGTCAGACTTCGCTGCAATTACATTTTCATACGTTGTAATACAAGAAGTCCTTGACATTTCCATCCACAAGCAAGCAATGGAAAAAGATTGCCAAAGATTTTTATGGTTTAATGTTTCAACACTACAATTGGTGGTGTGAAAAATGCAGTATCCTGTACACATATTAAATTTAATTCCGTCCTGTCCTTAGGGACACAACCAAATTATTTAGAATTTCAAATGATTCCCTGACTTGACTAGTAGATTTGTGAAAATAACTTATTGAAATTTAAAGTTAAAATTTATTTTTTTTATTACGGTAACTAATTATTACGTTTTTGAACAGAACATTAAAAAAATCATTTTATTTTCATATATCTGGGACGTTCAGTCTAGTGTACATCGGTGTTAAAGCTTTCGATGTGTTTAGTAAGTGCCATTTAAGTCAATTGAACAAAGCTCAAAGCACTTTTTTCTTGGTATTTTCACCATCTCCTGTGTCAAATTTTCAGATTTTAGATCTCTAGGATAAGCGGTCTTGACTGTGGGTGGATAATCAGTCAGTCAGTCGGGCCAAGAGATTTAAATATCGTGTCTGATACAAACACTCTGATACATTCATACAAACAAACCTCTAACATTCTGCAGAATGTTCGGTCAGGAGTTTCCAACCCGTCGTGAATTATTATTTAAGGTTTGGTTCTAGAAACGGTTTTCTCTACTTATCGACCCATGGTTTTGGTTCGAACTTTGGTTCCTAACTTCTGGAGCAAATTAGCCTCTATTTTCATTGAACCGGCTAAAATTGTAACCTGCCTGGAGTTATTTTTGTTGAAAAGGGCGCCTTTAAAGTACCATTTAACTTTGTTTTATTAACATAGCGAATGGACCACAATCATTAATGCTATCAATCATTGTTCTCTTCCAAAAGTCCCTGGTTCTTCTACTTAGTAGTCGTACTTAGATATGTAAGTTGTCATGTTACAGTTTGACTGAAGTTTTATTTCCTTTTTCTCTGTCGTAATATCCCGAGTTTGGATATGATACCAATCTAGAATTAACTAATTAATTTTGCGAATAAAATATGAAGATACTAAAAGAATGGATTTGAGTAATTTTTCTCAAACCAACGTTTTTCCTCGGTTCAATGGACCTAAAAACTCCGATCCGAACCGTTTCTGCGGGGTTCGGTTCCGGTACATTTTTTTTTGGAGTTTTGTTATACGATATAAAAGATTTTGATATTTTGAAATATATCGAAAACCATAAAAAGGATTTCACATCAGGTGAAATTCGATTAGGTTAGATATCCTGGGAAATAGGAGTTTATGAAGAAAAACGGACGGTTACACGGATAAGAAAATATGCAAAGTTTTTACGAAAATGGTAGGATTTCTACACGTTTTGACCGCGAATTTTGTGTAGCTATTCTGCATGTGCTGCATAATAGCTCATGCCACGTGTAGAGATGAGATAACTAAACGCCGCATGCAGAAAAGCTACAATATCCATAACCAAACGTTAATGTAGAAAACCTAATCGTTCGTGTGGTATTCAGATTGCTGCATGAAAAATGCAGAAGCAATTTGGAAATCAGCTGATTTTTTACTGTCGTGTAGACTTTATTGACTACATGAGGCATATACATTTATTTCTACAAGTTGCATGTAATTTTTCCGCATGCCACTTGTAGCTTCCTGCATTCTACATTTAGCGTTCGCAAATAAGCAGGCCGAAATACGTTTCGTTTAGGATTGACGTTTCTACATGCGACGTGTAGCCAATTATATTTCTCTGTATAGATCGACTTGTCTATTGAATGATGATATGAAATGATATCTCCAAGCTTGACATACAAGACAGGATCTTTCCTTTTGGAAACACAATTAGCTGTTGACTATTCAATAATAAATTGATAGTAGCTTTTAGAGCAATTAAAACTGAATTTGCTCGGGTGAATGGCGAATGACTTCTACATTCGGCATCAGGTGAAATGTAATTCATCTCTTATAAGAAATGAATGTTGTGGAGAGTGTAACAGTGGCTAGTAGTAAAACTTGGAATGTTTTAAAACGAAATCAAAGAGAGCTTGCTAATATATTATTAAAATTTTAAATCCGCTTCATCTTTGTTCTTTAAACCAAATATGAATTGAGTTAATTTAAAATTTAAACCAATTTCTCACAGAATTCTACTGCTGTTACTGTTGCAGCAATAAGTTGATAACTGCTGGCCAGTGTAAACACTTAACGGACGAACGATGTCTTATCTTTTGGATTAAGGTGTGTTTTATAAGCTTTTACTTACCCAATAAAATCTTTGATAAAACAATAAACCTTAAATAAACCGCGATCATTATTGAGTAAATATTCGGGCTGTATAATCGGTGCTGGCATTAGGCTGATGTTTGGATGTTGCTGCATTTGTTGGTGTTGCTGTTGATGTGGCTGCAGCGTTTGTTCTGCGCTGCTTTTACTGCTGCTGCTTGTTGCCATATTGGCAGCCATTTTGTGGGCTAACGTAGCCATTTTGCCGCCATGCTGGCAAATTAAAAAAAGGTTCACATGCAGTTTTATTACTGTTGTTGTTCTTGTTGTTGTAGTTGGTTGAACGTATTAACTGCAGCTGGTCGTTTTTTTTTTTGTGGATTTCCATTATTATTACACAAATTAAAATCAACAAACACAAAATGATTTAGACAACAAAATTCAATTCACAAAAGCAATTGGCAAATTTTTGTACGCTTTTTGTTTTGCCAATTTTCTCTAAATATGTGTGTTTTGGGTGTGTGAGTGTGTGAATATGTGTGGGTGTCATCATAATAGGCAAACAATTTCAACATGAAGCACAGCATAACATTTAATTAACATTCGTACATATTGTAGCTCCTCTGGCAACATGTAATCGCGTGCCCCTTTGCCGCATGCTGCATGCCACGAAAGTGAAGTTAAAACTTACATAACAGTTTTCAAAACAGATGAGCAGAAAGAGCATAATGGACAAATATGGGGTAGGGTGACTCAATGTAATGAGAAAAATAAAGTTTGGGATTCCCCAACCAAACCAAATGGAAGAACAAATTTATCAAATTATTTTTAATAATTTCAAATGGGTTCAACAGGGCAATCCTGCTGAATAAAAATTTTTTTTTTTATTAACTCATATTTCGCTGAAGCTGCTCAAATATTTCTAGCTTGGGTCCCCCTACTAAAGCATAGTTATTTGCTACACACAAAAAGCCGAAGAGTTTGATATGTTTCTCTAGTTTCTCTGCCTTTAGTCAGGCAGTGGGTCGGCACAATTGCGACGCCGCCAACTGTTGACAGTCCGATGACAGTTTGCTAGAAATATGACAGCACTCCCGGCTGGAGTCTCTTCCTGCATGTAGAGACCGTACAGTTTGTCAACAAGACACTTTTACAACTGTCCAACATGACGACAAAGACAACTTATTAAATATGTGTGTAAGTGCGTGGTAAAAAAGATGCCCACATGCATGATAAAAGTGAACTCAGAGAGGAGTGGCCGCCATGTACTCTCTGGTGTGTCATAACAGAGAATTATGTTGTACTTTTACATATTAATTAACATATTTAATTAAAATGTGAATCAACATAAAAACAGGCCAGTTTGAAAGGTAACCTCAAGTACTGCATGCCCTAACCAGGTGGATGATAATGTGGCGACCGTGACTTTGAAAGCAAGTCACGTACTTAAGTGGCGCCCGAGCATTTTTTGAAGGGTCTCTCATATGCATACGAGCTCTCGCACAAACACACAACACTTCTAAATCAAGAACTGACAGTGTAAAGAGGTTGGGCTGAAGAGCAAGACCTTGGAGCTGCCTTCAGAACTCAGTCTCCCACTCAATTGAAAAAACAAAAATCATAAAAAACCAAACGTTGCCTTGAAAATGTATTCATCATAGAAACAAACAAAAGACGACAGCAAAAAAATAACAAAAAATGAAAATGAAATGCAAGCTTGATGCCAAGAAAAATGTTTTAGCGGCGTTTTTCGACCCCACAAACAATGAATGTTGACAAGGACTCTGCGTGTGTGTGTTTATGTGAGGGGTATGATATGAAAAGAAAGGAACAGAAATTTTGTGGAATAAATATTGTGCCTAATGGTGTCACATGTATAACATAATACTAAAGAGGATGCGGAAGGAATTTAATTTATTTGAATAAAAGTTGTGGATTTTAAAAATATAAAATGTAGAGTATGAAACATTAGAAATGGCAAAAATGAGGAAAAAATTTATAAATATTTTTAGTTACAGAAAATTGACTTCCAGTTAAACATTCTTAATCCTGCTGTTAGGTCCCCATTTTCGTCCCGTTTTTTATTATGCAATATAAGAGAATCCTTCTATAAGTTTTTATATTGGTTGCTACCCATTGGAAGCTACCCATTCTTACAGTAAATTTTACTGCGAAATATTGTTACAAGTATTTTGTTTTTGTTCTGGTAACTGTATTTTTGGTATTCATAACCCATTCAGTAATAGAAAATCTAGCATAATTTATGTGCTTGTGTTCTGTTGTTGTTTTTGAAATTGCGTCCTGCCTTAACATTGTACCATTGAAATAGTACCTCGCACGTAACAGTGGTAAATAAAGAGTGATTTTTTAGCTATTATCTGTACTCAAACTATTACTGTAGAAGTGGGGAGGAAATCTCTCTCACTAACATTAGCAAAGCCAAGATTGGGGAACACAACACAGTCACAAAGGTACTGGTTTGTGTGGTGGTTTTTGGTGTGAAGTCGTTTAGGAATTCCCAAACGATTATGGCAGCTCCGGCATGGAGTAAGAGTCGTTGGGGCCAGTACATTAGGCGAAAGTCACTGAAGATTTGGAAGTGGTACCAATGAATCAGCTGTATGACCACCTAGCCTCCTTTGTGTTGTGTTGTGTTCCTGCTTCTGACCTGGAGCCAGCGTACTATTGATGGTTTGATTATCATAAAGGTCGTTAAAGCACACACATTATCTTTTTGGCAACACTGGTTTAAACAGCTCACGCACGTTTCGTGTTTTTTTTCACTGTCAAACATCTTCAGTTTGGTCTATAATTTAACCATGAATCGTCTTACAAACGAACAACGCTTGCAAATTATTGAATTTTATTATCAAAATGCGTGCTCTGTTAAGAAAGTTCATGGCGCGCTTCTTCCATTTTATGGTCAGTTTAATCGACCCACTGAAGCGGCTATTCGGGCTATTGTGACTGAATTTCGCACCAAATTTACATTGTTGGACATTAAACCACCAACACGCTTACGTAGAGTGCGAACTGAAGAAAATATCGCAGCTGTATCGGCCAGTGTTAATGATGACCATCAATTATCGATTCGTCGCCGTTCGCAGCAATTGGGCCTCTGTTACTCAACAACGTGGAAAATTTTGCGGAAGGATTTAGGTGTGAAGCCTTTCAAAATACAGCTGGTGCAAGAATTGAAGCCGAACGACCTACCGCAACGTAGAATTTTTGGTGAATGGGCTCTTGGAAAGTTGGCCGAAGATCCACTTTTTTACCGAAAAATTGTGTTCAGCGACGAAGCTCATTTTTGGCTCAATGGGTACGTAAATAAGCAGAATTGTCGATTTTGGAGTGAATATCAGCCAGAAGGCATTGCAAGAGCTACCAATGCATCCAGAAAAAGTCACAGTTTGGTGCGGTTTATGGGCTGGTGGCATCATTGGACCGTACTTCTTCAAAGATGATGCGAATCGTAACGTAACTGTGAATGGTGAGCGCTACCGTGAGATGATATCCAACTTTTTTTTTGCCCAAAATGCAAGAGCTTGACTTGCATGACATGTGGTTTCAACAAGACGGTGCCACATGCCACACAGCACGCGCAACAATGGACTTATTGAGAGGCGAGTTCGGTGAACATTTTATTTCACGTTTGGGACCGGTCAATTGGCCGCCTAGATCGTGCGATTTAACGCCTTTAGACTATTTTTTGTGGGGCTATGTTAAAGCTCATGTCTATACAGACAAGCCCGCTTCAATTGACGCATTGGAAGACAACATTGAAGCATTTATTCGTGAGATACCGGCCGAAATGTTGGAAAGAGTATGCCAAAATTTGACTAAGCGGATGGACCATTTGAGGCGCAGTCACGGTCAACATTTGCATGAAATAATCTTCAAACATTAAATTATATGGACCGTACTATCGATTCAAATAAAGATTTCATGCATTTTTCTGAATTTTATGTGTTTTTTTTAAAACTTTCCTATAGCTCTGAAAAAATCACCCTATATATGTTGGTTTACCATTAAAATATTACAATTGCTGTGCAAATTTTAGTTGCCGTATTTTAATTAAATATGAAGGAATTCTCTGGGAATAAAAAGTGGTCACGCCAGAGTAAGAAATTTTTGTGTTAAATTATTAATAATTTGATGTTTTTTAGAATTAGTACGTGGTATTTGCACTGTGGTGTGTGGTATTTGTACTGATGCACTTAAGAGTTTACTGTAAACAATGATAAAATTAACTTTTTTTTTTGGTTGGAGCATTTTCGACCGTAATTTCTGGTGGAAATCTACTGTGCTACCGGATTTATTACGTTATGTGTTATGCCACTTTTACTGTACCTGAAGGTAAGTTCAACCCACGATTATGGGTTGGAGCATTTTAACCAAAGAATTTACCAACAAAATTTTTTCTGAGTAGAAAGTATTGAAACAGAAAATTATTATTATATGTATTTTTTTTGTATAACCTAAAATTTGGCAGTTTTTCTAAAAATTCACGTTTGTATTAATACTACCAAATTATGTTGGAAGGAAGAAATGTGAGGAAGAAAAATGAGGATGTAAGAAGTGCCTCAGTTGCCTTATTTGTGGCATAAAGGAAATAAGGGACGATTTGCTAGCGATATGAGTGCTTTTTTAAAGCGAAGACAGATTGTAAGATCTAATATACTTTAACTCAGAATGGCATGTTCCCTAGTTAGGATTAAAACCACGGTACGCGGTACGCACTGAAAATTGCATACGAGGAGGTGGTTGGTGACCAGACTTCAAACTAAGGAGTCCCCCTGTGACAATTCCCCCTTGATGAGGGGCGAAGTCCATCTAAAACCTCTGCTGATCTTTCGAGTGTCAAATTGTAATTTTTTTCAGATAGTTACCGTATTTTAAAATAAGAATTTCAAATATTGAAACAAAATTTTAAATAAAAATACAATAATTTGATAATTTGATTGAAGTACTGCATTCTAATCGATATTCTCAAAGCATTGATTTGGTTAGATGAGTTGGCACACTTTTGTTTTAATTTTTTTTAATTATTAATAAGTCTTGTGTATTTAGATTTAAGAAATTTTTATAACGAAAAAGTTAAGTATATATTCTTATATCATATTCATGCTCGCAGTAAGTATTTTCCATATTTATTTATTCCCTCAATTTTCTTGCATAATTCTACCATCAAAATTTTCAGCAAATCCTTGTCTATAATAAAAATCATTTAAGTATGAAATTTATGCACATCCTAGTAACAATGTCTGCGGGATATTTACTTTGTCTACTTCTCTACAATTTCAAAGCGGATTAAAGGCCAACGCAAAATGAAATTATGCAAAGTATTTTGCGAAACGCCTCATTGAGTTTGAAAAAAAGCGAGGAGAACTATAAAAACGCCAGCCAGAAGTATGCGAAGGACTCGTCAACTTGGTATAAAAGCGCATTCGCATACTGCATGGCAGCAAGCAACAAAAAAAAAAAGTGCAGGGGGAGAGAAGAAAAAAATCATAACCTTGACCTGAAAATTGCTTTAGGTAAAGGCAAGCGGCAAGGGGAGCAGATGGGGAGCAGCTCTCTACGTGAATGGAACAGAACATGTTGTTATTTGAGTTTAGTTCTTTGTTGCATTTGCAGCAGCATCCCACACACAAACACACACACGCAGCGACAGACATAAAATAGTTTGTGCATTTAGTGAGGGCGATAGAAAAGTGGGTCGTGGTCTTCCTCTCTCCCTCACATCATCACGTCAGCTTGATTTTATTTCATCTCATCTTAAGCTGCAAGTTTACTTTTTATGTAGTTTTATCAGAATAAAAAAAATGTCAAACAGCTCAAAGACTTTAACATTTGACATATACTCGCATGTGTAGCAAATTTACAGCCCACATTGCGTATGAGTAATAAATATCATATTTTCTGAAAGCTTTTTTTATGGATGAAATAAAAAGGGATGACGACTTCATTGATATGAAACTGATTAAACTAAAGGTAAGGGTGAAACTTTCTACAGCGGACGGATGCAGAAACTATCCGAAATATTTGGAAACAAACCAACTGAGTTTTTCTCCTGACCTAGACCCGCATCATTCTAAAATACTTACGTATGGGGAAAATGTCACATTTATGCCAGTTTTCCTAAATTTCAACTATGTGACCATAAAAATTACAAAACTTTTTCTTCAAATTTTCCAAAAAAAACTGGAAATTGATGAAAAACTTTCAAAGTGTGAAAATACCTCTTCAAATCAAGTGTATGTGCCCTTTAAACCATATTTCCCCACACTGAATAATTAGGTGGACAGAATAAAGTGGAATGGAATTGCGATCTCTTATGTCTAAGGAATTTGACAGTTTATGATGCCGCATTCGGACCAAACAGCGACTTCGTGTGCTTGCAAAACATTCATACATTAATCAACCAACAAAATTTTCATACACACATGTTTGCGGCCGATTTTTATTAGATCAAAAAATTCGAACAATTCGTTTTCATTCCATTCAATTCGGGTGGGTGTTCATTCGGCTGAATTACGATTGAACAAGCATTGTATCGTATGAGTTTTTGGGATCTGGGACAGCACTGGCCAACCAAATGGAGAAAGCAGACAAATTTGCTTGTGTTAGTGAGGACGAAAGCGGATTTACTTGAAAACAGGTTCGATCAGCCGATTCAGATTCAACCGCTTGATGCGATTGCTGGTATGACGCAGATTTTATTCAACGCTGAATTTTGTTCGCTGATTAACACAAACATGTTCGATCAGCTGACTTAAGTTCAACCGCATGATACGTTTGCTGGTATGTCGTTTAAGCTGAGTTTTGTTTGCTGATTAAGTTTAACAAACATTTGACACGACCCTGTCTAATTCAACGGAGTTTTCGGATCCAAACATGTTCCATCAGCTGATGCTGATTATATTCAACGCTGAATTTGGTCATTTATTAATTGTGACAAGGAATTTTTTTGTACGATGCAATTTCCTACGCTTCACTTCTAAAAGAAAGAATACAGAAACAGACACAAAATTGGAGTCATCTGGGCCCATGCAAAGGCTTGGATGGAACCTTATAAATGCCGTGGCAAAGTCTCCGCTAGATCCGTGAGATATTTTCTCTTCAGGACAAAATTAGAAGAAATGAAGACGGACTCCTTCTCTTCCTCGTTCAGATCACGTCAGCTGAGCAGTGAGGTCTATTGAGTCTGCAGATTTCAGTAATCAAACAGTCTGAAGACAGAGTTCCTAAGAACTTTCTATTACTACGTTTATGCTATGCTCATTTTGCAAAATCATTTCATGAAATGAGTCAGAATGTGCGTGCATAAACACCATTTCATGAATTCGAATCGCACACGAAAGTTGATATGAATTCGCCGTCAATTCATGAAATGGGAAGGCACAGCTAACTTAAGTTGCGTTGGTGTTGCCAGATCTTTTGTTTTCTCATATGTGTGCTGTCATTTTGTGAATTTACATAAGCTGCATAAACAGGAACAAATTTGAGTTTGCAAATTGAAGAAATCGGAATTTCATAGCATAATCGTAGTATATGAGTGTGCAGTAGTCGCTGCAGTGTGTGGTGATACACAAACTGCACAGAAATATAAAATCGTGGGTCTAAGCAAAAAAATTCTGCTGACATTAATCTTTTTCTTTTTAAAGTCTTTGATATTAAACGGTAAGATCTTCATGGGGCTCTTATGGGGAAAGGACGCTAATACCTTCCCCATCTTTTCAATGGTGTAAGGTGATTAGAATACCCATAAAACTCCAAAGATATCCTAAATATAAAAAAGGAAACCAAAGTTGATCGCCTTTTTGAGTAGCTTTTTGGCATTTAAGCCACTTTACAGCTGTATTTAATAGCTGATGTTTTTACAGAAACACTTTCGTATTAGATATTCTGAAGGCGGGAAAGAACCTACAACCTCTAGCACAGTATGCAAGCAAATTACCTGCTTTGCTTAAATTAAAATTTACAGTATTAATTTATAAATTTGCCAAATGGTGTAATTATTCAATTTAATTGCCCAATAATCACAGATATGTAATTAAATTCTAAAATGTTTCTTTCCATCAGCAAATTAATTAATTTATCATCAATTTTCAAGTCATTTCTGAATATAGCACTCATTTCTAGCTTAAACCGCTTTCAGTCAGTTAATTTCAGGCTCTCTGACATCACAGAAACTGCACCAACCCCCCAAACGATGTGAAAACTCATTGACTATTAATCGAAGGCCAAGCCAGATGTTAGGTTCTGTTTATCAGCAGCGAGAAATCTGAAATTAATTTTCCAAAATGCCAAAATTGGCCACAACCAACAAAGCCAGAGAGTTGCATTCAAGCGAATAAATGTTGCTTATATACATACATAGATATATATTTTTACGTATGTATATATTTCTTGGGTGTGCTCTGGGTTGAGGTCACGTCATCCTCTCCAAAAAAAAAAAAAAATTAGTGAGTGGCCATAAAAATATTGCGTATACGCAACGACGCCTTAGTGGCTGCCCCAATACACAAACCCAAGGGGTTGCCAGCCATCAAGGAAATGAATGAAACCTAAAACACAATAGCAACTAAATTTCAAGTAAGCATTGCGTAATCGAAGGGAGGAACTTTTTTCTACGGTTTTTGCTGCGTGGGAAATACTGTACAAAGCAAACAAGCGAACAAAAGCTTAAGAAACGGGAATAAGTCGAAAAATCAATGGGTACCATTATTTTGCACAATTACACATTTGGCCTAGGGGAATATTCATTGAGAACTGAAGCGTTCGCAGGAAAAAGAATGCTACATTTTGTTTTGTTTTGCTATTGATTTTTGATAAATGACTTGACGGCGAAGGACAGTTTAATTGCCCATAAAAAGGACATGACATTGAAGGCGAAGGCGATTAAAGGTTGTCAAACAAATAACATACAAATACTGAAGGCTCCTATAATAGGAAACAAGTTTTTGTAAAAATGTGTGTGTGTTTGTTTATTTAACTGTATTTGTTGGTGGCCTTTTTATTTGAATAGCTTTGTAGTTATTTAAGTTAGAAGCGCCTGATCATTTTTTAAGTCAAATAAGAAAAAGTAAGGTAAAAAGTAATAAAATGGCTCCTCCGTTTCATTCTCTTGGCGTGTGGTGTGTAAAATGGATCGTGATTTATTTGGATGCTTTATACTTGATAACGACTGGAAATTAGAAGGAAAGTTTGTATATTCTCACAGGTGGCGCACATTTCGTTTTTAAATTCAATTCAACATGTGGCGCATTAGGCGGTCATTCCATTTGACAGCTCTTAAGCATTTCTTCTTTTTTTTCTAGCCGAAATGACTTAAAAACACATTGCATTATATCATATTTGCGAAAAAATTGTTCAGACTTCGCCAATGAATTTCTTCCGTTCGGGTCTAAACAAATTTGGATTTTAATTTTTTATTAGAAAATTATTGAAAAATGTAGATTAGAAGATAAGTCCAAGCCAAACTGTTGCGATCTCTTTTGGTATCTTTTAAACTTTTTGATGAGAAATTAAATTTTTTGAATGTGTAATCGAAGTTATGATTTGATGATTAACTAAAAAGTTCAAATTAGCTGGCATGTCCTCCAAAAATAAAAATATTTTTGAACCAAACAAAAAGTAACTTGTTTTTACTTGATATTCCGAGGCGGTCGAACCGACAGGCTTTTAAATTTTTTTTAGAAGATTAGTTAAACAGTTGCTTTTCAATGAATATTTTAGACAATTTTGATTATCAGCTTCTACGTCTCCTCTTTCAAACTGGGAACAATTTTTTGATTCAAAAACATTTTTGAGCTTAAATTTTGGGGGTATATTCAAATTTTTAAAATGACCATGACTCATCGATAAGCCCACTTAAGAAATTCCTTTTGTGTATTGCTTTGGATTCTAGGTACTAACCTATAAAAGGGGCAAGAAAAAATTCGTTAAGCTAATTTTTTCCCGTATGTTGTCAAATTACCAAGATGGCTCTTGCAGTGGCAAACTAAGGTTAAGTGGCCAATTGGTTTTGGGGGATATGACAGTCTACGGTTGGATTTGCAAATACACTATACATATAAAAGAAAGTCAAGTGCTTTACACCACTTCAGTCTCAGGAGCAACTGGACGGATTTTTAAGATCATTGATATGTTGGACTTGTTTTCGCCCCCAGAATAGCAATCACAAATTTGCCAAAAGCCAATCGGTCCAAAAGAAGAAATGCGAATATTTCCAAAATTTTATATGTTTATATTATCACCAAGATTTAATAGTTGGTTATTATCGACGGGGAAATAGGATGTGTAGACCCATCGGTCAAAAAAAAAATCGCGAAATATGCAAAATTTTATAATTTATTTTAGATAGTTATCAAGAAGGAAAATATTTTAGAAAGTGTACATCGAACTATGCAAAAATCCATAATTTATAAAATTTCTATCGAGGGTGCCACAGAAATCTCTAGAGATTTTGCCGACGGTTGGATTGTAAATCTCTCGAAAAATTCGTTGGTGCCACAGAACTTCTAGAGATTTCATTTTCTAATTAGAAAATCTAGTTGGAACACCAGATGTTCCAATTGATGTTACCATCTCTAAAAACAGGGCTGAATCTCTCGCCAAAAATTTCCCTTATTTTAGATGTGGGTTAGTTTAATGGTTAACTGAAATTTTTTGTTTGTGTTATATGTTTTATGATGCATTTTTAAATAATAATTCAATTTTAAGTCGCATTCTCCACCAATATAATTGCAAAATTTAAAAATTTGTTGGCGCCAAACATGAGGTATTAGTTTCCATCCCTTAATCCTCTAGCTGTCGTGTAGAGGGCGCCACTTCGACAAAAGGTGCAAGTAGGAAAGAGCTTTGCAAAATCTACTAACAAAACATTAGAGGTTTGAAACCAACCAAAAGAAATTTCTGTGGCACATAAGAATTGGAATTCGGTTGGAATTTGGTTGGAAGCTGGCACCCCGTATATGAGTTCATATCATCGTTAAGTAGATGGGTAAATATACGGGTAAAGAGAGGGGTAAATTGACTGATAAATAGTCGGGTATTTATATGGGTAAATAGGAGGCGTAGATTAAACGGTCCAAAATTGCGAATATTTATTCTTATGAGTTTTGATTATTATGAAAACGGGTAAGTAGACGAATGGTAAAGATCGAACAATTACTAAACTTTCTTATGAGTTTGGATTAAGATGAACGCTAGATTAGATATTTTAAGATTTGATGGCCTCGCGGAGGCTTTTTAAGTTAAGCCCTTAATTTGTCTTTTAAAGAATGTATCAAGGTGGGAGAAATTACAACCTTTGGAAAAATGAACAAAAAAAAAAAAAAAAAAAAAAAAAATGAATTTGATAGATATTTCATTCTCCATGTGCAAAATTTTTTTTTCGATTTTTTTTTGTTGCATTTTTTTTTATAGCTTGGATAGTTAAGAATATCGCCCCAAAAGGATTTTTTGGAATTCGAAATACTTTAGAAGATATAGCCTTTTTAGTCGAACAATGTCTTTGCTAAAACAAGAAATTTTTGACTAAATAAATTTCGAGTAAATAAAGCTGTGAAATATCGGCTGGTTCTTTAATTTGTATGGATACATGTTGTCGCCTCAGATCGATATCGATTATTAATCGACTTTTAATCGATAATTATCGAAGGCTATGCTACACAATGCTCAGACTGATTAATCCGCTCAGAAACTAGAGCTGCGGCCGTATCTAAAGAAGGCAGAATGGCACGCAGAACAGAGGGAGCTGCTCCTGAAAACAGTTTTTTTGAAGATGAGGAAGGTCCGCTGTATGCAGCTGGCATCGCCGACTAATATCTGTAAGTATATAATATTTGTAATATTTTTGGTTACTTTCTAAGCAACTTTTTCGGACTGCCAAGCCACTTTTCTCCAGTTCTACTAAACCGATTTTGATTAAATAATATGTAATCGACGCAGAATTGTCACCATTCTAGAACTGCATATTTTCATTTTTGATTTTTTTTTGTCATTTCCCCAAAAAAGGAACTTCAAACTTTAAACGCGTTTATCTCGAAACCACGTTTTTCGAACTGGCGGCCATGATATCTCCAGTTACACTGAACCGATTTTGAAGATTAAAACTGAAATCGACGCAGAATTGTCACCATTCTGGTCTGAACCTCAATCATAATTTTAAAAAAAATTTTACTATTTTTTTTTACACTAAACTACAAAAAAAAGCCCAAAAATGGATTTTTCATTTTTTAATGGCCGCCATTTTGTCAAAAAAAAATCACAAAATTTTTTTTCGAGGTTCAGACCAGAATTACATCTATTCTGATTATAACCCCGTTTTTACTTTTCATTTCAGACATCCTGGAGACGTGGAATCATGGCCGCCAGCACTATAACTTTTTTTTGGACACCCACTTTGACGGCCGATAACTTTTGGAACAGCCCTCGCATCGAAGCAGTAAAAATATGTTTGTTGACTTTAATCTGTTTGTCACATAATAAAATAAACAAAATTGGAAAAACTCTTTGCGTTTTCAAATAAGATTTTTTTTTTATAAAAAAAGGTCCATAAAACAGCCTCGACATGGGACATGGAGAACTTAAAAAAAAATTATGTTATACTAAAAAAAAAAAAAAAAAAAAAAAAAAAAAAAAAGCGGGGGGGTTTTAAAATATTTTTTTTTCCCCTCAAAAGGGTTTAAAAAAAAAATTTTTTTTTTCATTTTTATTTTGGAGAGCCCAAATTTTCTTTAAAAAACCGGTTTTTATTTGTACGGTTTTCGATCTTACAAAAGTTGCATCAACAAAGCTGTAGTTTTGGCCTTGCGAGCCACTGCAAAGATGATTTATCCCTCACTTTACAAAGTAGTAATCAAGTAGAAGATTGTCGGTGTATTGCTTCGCATATAATGAACTTTGTGTCAGTGGCTAAATACGCAATTCCAAAATGTGAATGTATTTTTTGCCGAACCCTGGTTAAAATGCTGCCTCTTTCAATGTTTCAATTTGCTTTAAAAGTTTTTGTAAATTTTATAAACACAAGTCAATTAATTGTAGTTTAAATCAAAACATTTTCTGTAAATTAAAGTGCTAAATTCCCCCCACTTTCTGGTTCTAATCTACCCTCACCATTATTAATCATGCTTCAACTATGTGACCTTAGCTTAGGCCCCATTAAGGCACATTAAATCCTTGACATAATGTCAATAAAAAAATAAAATTTCCCAGCAAGGACTTTGAGCATGCGCAGCCTTGAAATGGATTATTTTACTTACGACCCTCACAAAAATTATCAAATGTGAAGAAATGTTAATGTGAAAAAGAGAGTTAATGTTAATTTTATTTATATATAATTTGTTCATTTTTTAATCAATTTGCCATTTACGTAAAAACCATAAATTTTAATAAGAATCATAAACAATTTAGAGTTTAGTTGAGTAGGGCCACATTACCTTTTAATAAAAATATTTCCGTTATTAAAAGCAATTTCTAAATTGTTTTTGTTTTCCATGAATGAAAAATTTTAACGCACGACGGAAAATGAAGAAGAAGAAATAGGCGCGCAAAAAATAGGAAATTCTAGAATTATTATCTAGAAGTTGGAGAGCTATGAGCGACGCACACACCCGCACACACACACACACACACGTTGCCTCTGGGGGCACAAGATTTCTAGTAGGCCGAGGCTTACTTCTTGTAATGGATGCAATTTTTGGATTATTTTGTTAAACACAAAATTGATTTATGTAAGCAAACACTTTTCGTTACTTTTTCTTTATTTCTGTTGCTATTTGAATTTGCTCAGTTCTTGAGTTGCACACACGACGACAACGACTGGGGGGGCGACGACTTCCGCATTTGCCCTCAAGCAGCACAGAGAACGCAAATATTTTGTTGCGATAAATTTTTATTTTATATAAATTTTATTTAAATATTTTTTGTAGATATATTTTGTGATTTTTTTTGTTTAGTTGCAAATCTAAAGCTTGTTTTGGTGTTTGGTTTAGAAAGAAGCCAAAGTGTAGATTGACAGCCCAACCAACAGTACTGAGGGTAACTTTTTTTTTTCGTTCATCGTCCAAGCGAAACATGCAGAAGAGATGCGAGAGAGAGAAAGAGAGTGTGAGACAAGAGTTCATTTGCTGCTGCTATTGCCACGTGAGCGCATGAGGCATGCTCTCTCTCTCTGTTGAAATGTATGTTGCAATTTGTTGTTGATGGGGTAAAGAAAGTGGAATTTCTCGCTCTCTTGGCTAAAGTTGGTTTTTGCTTTAACTAATTAGGGTTTTCCCTTTGGTTGGCTCTATTCCTCACTCTCTCGCGGAGTCTCTCACTCGCTCATTCTCTCTGTTAAAGTATACATACATAAATATTAGACCATATATTTTATAGAAATAATTTAGAGCATAAATAACACCTGCTCCCCTGGCGCTTGCGCATACCAAAAACGTGGTCCGAAACGAGGCAACTTGCCTCGTTATCTAGCAGTGGGGGAGGAGGAGGTGGAGGGCTTTGGCCAGGTCATAACAATGGCTGAAATGAGC
Organism: Lordiphosa stackelbergi; assembly: GCA_018904235.1. NCBI lineage: Eukaryota > Metazoa > Arthropoda > Insecta > Diptera > Drosophilidae > Lordiphosa > Lordiphosa stackelbergi. Next base: position 44,455 of record JAEIFU010000259.1, on the reverse strand, counting down.
GAAAAAGTCTTGTCTGTTTATGCAGAAATGAACGCTGCACAAAAGGAGAGACACAGGCATAGAAAGAGATTGAGAGAGAGAGCGATTCATTCGCTCTGTTCCCATTTTACTTTGGTATAAATAATTACGCCAATTTATAAATAATCAAACGAAGCGCACAATTTTAAGGTCCTTGTCTGAAAAGGTCTCCAGGAAATAACCACCAATTAAACCTTGAACAAAAATATTGACTAAATGAAAAAATGTTATCCGAGGATATTTTTCATTTCCTTAAAAGTTTTCTTTTTCTTTTGTTGGACCAAAATTGGAGCATGACCTACATTCATGACTAAACAAAGCATAAAAATTAAATATGTTTACATTATGTACGTTGTACATATGTATGTTGGATGTATGTGCTAAGCAAAGAAAATTGGAAACCACCAAGACCCAACAAACAGTTGTGAAAATTTACTAGTTTGCGAAACAATAGAAAAGTTGGCTAGATCCTTGTCCTAGCCTACTATGCGTATACGTTATATAATCCAATTGCACTCAAATAAACTGAATCAAGCTATGGTGTTTTTATCTGATACCAAGATAGACCAATAAAATCAAATGTTATTGGATTTGAATTGTTTTGAAGGGCTGACTTTGTTTATCCTCAGGGGTCGGCAACGAGAGCAGAGACTTTTTCAGCAATAGTCTTGGTGAGTTAGCACAGAAAAGTTGCAAAATGTTTAAGCACATTCAATTAACGTACTATAAAGCACTCTTCTCTCTGCTTCTGCTGCAAAAATTAGATCCGAAATTATAAACTTCTTGCTTACAGTTTCTCAGTGGCAACTTTACTGCTGACATAGCCGATCTTTTGCTCTACATGCTTTTCGGGCATGAATATCCTTTTAGGCATGGATTTCAGTACAAAAGTCAGGGCAGAGTTTTACTGAAATCAAACATAAATTTTAGCATAGTACACACAGAAAAACAATATCACCGTAGAATGGATATTCGAAATATCCACTTTAAGATTCATTTTTTTAAATATCCTTTTCACATCTTTCAGCTCCTTTGGATTTAGAATAATGATCAATGAAATATTTTTTCCGATATATTCCTTTTTAAGCGAAAATAAATCGACTTAGAAAATATCCATTGGATCCCACAAAACATAGGTAACAATCCAGTCCAAACGGATACCGAAAATATCCTAAAGATCATCAAAAACTATCCTTTTTTCTCAGTGTACAGAGACTTCAAGCCATACTTTTGTTGGGCCATCTGAAATTCCTGGCATAAAAAAGACTCTGTGATTAATCAGCAGAAATCAGAATTCATGCTTTTGATAATCATCCGAAAATTGCACCATGATAAAGATCGGATGAGCGGTTCTCAAGTCATGAGCAAAAAATAGCTAAACCTACATTGCATTTCATTCAACAAAGCGAGAAAGAGAGAAACTTAAAGATGAGAGCGCTGCAGCAGCGCTGCATTCAGCTCCTACTTCAGGTACAGAGTATGTTATGGTCGGGCTCGACGGACTTTCTCACTTGTTTTTCAATATTTTTGGAAAAAAGAAACGTTCTTTCGAAAATTTTATGATATGTCAAAAACCTAAAAAAAAACTATCAAGAAGTTTCAGTTCGGGGTTTCGAACCACACGTAAAGCTTAAGATTCGATTCGCGGACAAGTTTTTCATAGAATGGAACCAAAAAGTTCATAACTTGTTAAATTCTTAAAACATTTTGACTCAATCTTGCTCGATATTAAGATATAATCTAACGTATTAAATTACCCAAGCTTATTGTCCAACTTTTTATGTCTTCGATAACAATCAGAGTTCGAAAACTTGCTATTAGCAAAGATTGTATTGCTATTTTACAAACTTAACTTTTGCCGGTGATTTTATACACTTTACACGAAGAAGAAAAGATGTAAAGATGCAAATTTCATTTGACTAATCATCATATAAACATTAACGGTATTAAAAAAAAAAATTAAATCTACTTTTGAACCGAACCTTTTTCCAAACAGCAGAGTTCCTGTACAAGATTTTTTCGTTCGTGATATAAAAATTAAAATAAGCTAAAACAATTGTTGGTCCTTAGATAAAACAACACTTTGAACATCTGTTGGGATGTGATATGTGACTGGTGCATTATATTTAAGTTGTAACTTGTAGCAATGGAATACAACAAAAATAAATCCTAATGCTTGAAAAGTAAACCAAAACCGACAAATTCAAACAAAATCCTGACCCCTTAAGGACACACACGGTCCTGAAGCCGAAAGAGTTCGGTACAAAAAACTGCTAACTAAAAACTTACAAAGGGGGAAATTTATGCTACTTGTTTTTTCAGCGTATATTTTTGACACCTTGCGCTTATATCCGAGGATGTGGTAACGCCTAAAACGCTCAGAAAGGTTTAGTTTGGTTGGCTACCAGGTGACGAAGTCAGTCGTGTTTTTATGCAAAAGCGAGCCGATCTTATGGTTGTGTGAATCGATGAAAACTGAATTGAAGGTAAAACGGCTGTAGTCTGTAGAGACTACACAAGCACATTTTCTGTCCTATCCATTTGACCGGCACTGGAATAGACTAAAAAACGAACAGCGCTTGCATCTCATTGGTTAAGAACAAATTCTAGTGTTATGTTTATACTTTTGAGCATACAAAAACATTTTTAGCGTTGCTCAAAAAGCTTTATTTGCAAAAAGAGCGTTTGCTTCAAAAGTGATGTCCGTCGACGCGTACAACATTTTCATGAAATATAATGTTCCCATTTGCGAGTGAAATAGAAATCAATTTTCTTTTCGAATGAATGTTCGAATCGTTTTCCATAGTGGTAACCTGAACTATTAGTTATCAACTGCATAGCTGACAAAGCGGACGCTGTGCCTTTTCCCCTGATGACGAATCCCGAAAGGGTTTGAAATGTATTGGAATACCTAAAACTCGTGTTTGTTTATTTTTTACTTAAAAAAATTTGACCTCAAGCCGGCTAAAAAGCGCAAAATAGAAACACACACACACAAAACAAACGCTTAAAAAACACCCCTTACAAAACTTTTTGTTTATTTTCTGTGCAATTTTTACGGTTTCTACGATTCCGCTTGATTTGAAAATAGAAATAGGCCTGTATATATGGTTTTTGACAAAAATCGAAAAAAATTTGTTAAAAAGAAAAACAAAGAAACAAAAAACTAAATCGTAAATTTAAGTCGATCCTGCCCTTCTTCGATATATTTGCTACTCAGGGAAATAAATGATTAATAGCCTTTCCTTACCCTTATATATGTGAGAAAAGTTATGGTCCTAAGGACAAGCCAAAAAGTAGGCCACATATTTTTTTTTAATGGACTCTGCATGTTAATCCTAAATATATGATCAAAGATGATATTTTTGAACCTTCATTAAAATTTCAAAGATTATAGATTTTTCGAAAATAAATGTGACTTAAATTTAAGATTGATATCTTAAAAATTGCAGAAATAGTGAGTTCGGGAGGGACGAAAATTTGAAACTAGCTTGATCTAAGTGCAGACAATAGGAGTATACATATTTAAAGGACTCGCCTGTTTATACTGATCAAGAATATATATGCCTTATGGGATCGGAGATGCTTCCTTCGGCCTTAACGCCATTTCTATTGACTTCGCAACTGTAAGGCCTTTTCCCCAAAAAAGCTCTAGAACCAAATACCAAACATGTCTTGAAATAATTTTCTTTATCAAAACTCAGAGGACAAAATATTTATTCAAAAGCCGCATCCACGCTTATAAATTATATCACTTACTTGTTTTATATTCAATCGTTAAACAAATATTTCAATTATTCATATCACACATACCTGAAATTAGAAGAAAATATATTTTTATATTATTGAATACAAAACTTTTTTTCAAATCACTTTAAAGCTTACAAATTAATACAATTGATTTATTATTATTGTTATTACTCATTTATAAACCCCGCAAAGTCCAAATAAGGTTATTTATTTGTCATTTTTTGGTTCCTATCTTTCATTCAGTGTTTGCTTTTAATGGCTCATTGATATTTTTAGCAAAATTCAAACATAATTTGAGCAGTAGCCCAATCAATGCTTTAATTGAAATTGCAGTCTCTCTCTCAGTTCCCATATTTTATTTGTGATAAGATTACGGAAAAACTGATTAGATGACTTTTGAAAAAAAAAAGCTGATAAAGCTTGAAGGTTTTGCTTTGTGTTGTTTTGAAAATTCACTTTTTTATAAGCTGACCAAACAAACAAAAAAGCGAAACTGGTTGCTTGTAATTTTCCATGTGGCAATTGTATGCAGCCAAAGACCAGTTCTGTAAGAGATCGCTGCTATTGAGTGTTGGTCACGATGATAATAATAAAATAATTATTGATAAGAATTGGACTATGGAAAAGTTTGTTGGTAGTCTTGGATATAGAAGCTTTTGTGGAAAGATTTTATTGATTACTAGTAGACCCACGCGCTTCGCTGCTAACTAAATGAATTCAATGTTTAATTTGTCTGTCATAAAATGATGCGTTCTACAGAATGAAGTAGGCGTTCAACACACATTATTGGCCCAAATTTGAAATTTTTTTTATAAATTTTTAATTTTTGAGGAATTTATTTATAGAAAAGTAAACATTTTTTTTTATAAAATGCCACATACTCTGGCTATTCTTTAAAAAAAAAGCGCATGCAATTTGGTGTACACGTTGCGGAGATAGCCCCTTTCACACATTTTTCTCTACAAATTTGTGGTATAGAGAATGTATAAGTGATAATTGGGTTACTAATTGGGATTGGTGGGTTAATTCATTCACTGACCCTGTTCCTGTCTACTATCATCTGTTAATAGACTACTGAGAAATTTTGAGCTAGCTGCGTCTATGCTGGACAGCCATTTAATTACAGTTTACTTTTATCGACAAATTTAACAAAAGAGTGAATTTTGTGTGATGAAAAAGTATTATTTTTTATATCACCGCAACCAGAACAGGCTTCACTGTACCTTCAATTTTAATGTTTAATTAATGGAATACAGAACTTTGTTGGGGTCCTACAAGCACAAGCGATGATAATATTTTTTGAATAATACGTTGGCTAGGGTGCAAAGGGTGTGAACAACTGGAGCCAGCTCAAAAACTCATTTACTTAAGAATGTGCCTTCGGAGTGATACCTTATTGGTTTTTAGTAAAGAATTACTATTAATATCTATTCAGTTTTATTTGGTTCAATTCAATTACTTTGTTTTAAAATTGTATCGGTTTTATTTTAAGAAATTTTTGTGCTTAAACCAAGACTCAGAAAGATTTGAGACTGATTTAAAAAATTCTACAAACTTAAGTGATGTTTGTATATTTTGTACTTATTTCACTTTTCCACCGCTCTTAAATACATCTTCACAAAGTCCGAGTCAGATCACTAAAGAGCAACTAAATTCTAGAAAATCTGGAAAACAATTCTTCGGAAATCTGATGATCTTTTATTAGAAAAATCTTTCACACCATAGCAATATGCGGCCACTTCCCCAAAGATGGTAGAAGTTTGCCATTGTTATGATGTCAAACAGCCCTCTGTCTTGTTTCAGTAAGCTATTTGTGAAACCACTACTGCTCAAATTATCTTCATTTCTGGAAAATTGCGTCTTAATACCATCCCATCCATTTGGTTTAAGAGGAAATACACCTAACAACAACAGAAATTCGATCAAATTCGATTTCAAATGCAAACACTACAGTAAGTGTAGTATTTCTTGATTTTGCCCCAACATTCCACAGAGTTGGGCTGGACTTAAATAAAAACGAGAAGGCCAAGCTAACTTCGTCTTTGCCGAAGTTTTTATACCCATACATCAGAGTTTAAGAACGCCAGCATTGAAACAAACAATTTTTCTAAATAAAACCCACTTTTCGACCGATAGTTCCTATGACAGCTATAAGATATAGTCATCCGATTTTGACAAAAACTTCCAAATCTGTATAAAAGCGTATAATATTAATAATCGCTGAAGTGGGACAGGTTAACATTAAAAACAAAAAAGTTTTTCTCATTAAAACCCACTTTTCGACCGATAGTTCCTATGGCAGCTATAAGATATAGTCATCCGATCCGGTCGGTTCCGACATATTGGCAGTGTGCAGTAAAAAGAAGACTCTGTGCAAAGTTTCAGCTCGATAGCTTTAAAACTGAGAGACTAGTTTGCGTAGAAACAGACAGACGGACAGACAGACGGACGGACAAAGCTCAATCGACTCAGCTCGTCACCCTGATCAAGAATATATATAGTTTACAGGGTCGGAAATGAATATTTCTATGCGTTGCAAACTTCTGGGCAAAATTATAATACCCTTTGCAAGGGTATAAAAAAATACTCTACTAAACCAGAACGCACACATGTTCGTTTCCTCGAATATTTCTTAAACGCGATTTCATTTCAAAAGAGTTTGAGGTCAACAATATTCTATAACCTCAAAAGGAAAACGTTACTTAAATTGCAATACTATCCAGACAGGAGGCTGACTTGGAACAGGTACATCGACAACAAGAAGACTCACATGAATTTTAAAATTTGATTTGAATTAATGAACTACCGCTTTCCCACTCAGCTTAGAGCTAAGGGTATTGTTGTGCAACACTTGGCATAGAAATATGTGTTAATGCATGTTCACTCAGCATTGTAATTATCCAAAGAGCGCAAAACCGCGAACCTAGATATATACGGTACGAAAACCTCCAGTATGATATCAGTATAAAGTTCGTAAGGGGCCAAATAGCATGTCGCGCTTTGTTTTTGTTGGCATAGGGAGAGCCGCGCGTTTAGCCCTTACGCATAGCTTATGGCTAAACGTAGTGCAACAACAACTTCACATGTGTTTTTTTCTTCTCTTTCTCTTCTATGCCACTTGAAAATTCGAACGCAACAACAAATTTATGTTTGCGTCGTATTCAGTGTTGCCAATTTAGCTATTTTCCCAATAGATCTAGCTATTTTGCAGAGGTCTTTGTTACTGGAACAAGTCATTTCGCATTTGGGACTCTTTCCCGAAGGACCCTTTGGGATTCTGGGTCCCTTAAAAATCAAGATATTCTACTTGTGAATTTAATGTTTCTGCCTGTCCCAAATCGCAAAAAGCAGGCCAAAAGTCGAAAAAAATATTTTTTTACGGTTTTTAATGGTTGGAAAATAAGTACAATTTGAATTTATTGTTACTCGAAATTATTATTAACAATGCATGAAATAGTGAGTCATTAATAAAAGTAGAGGTTTTTCTAGGTCACATTTTGAAAAGTCGTGTTAGAAAAGCAATAAGTCAAAACTCCTATTAGATCCCGCTCCCAAACAAAATAGAAATTGTTGTCTGAGCTTTTCTTCAAAACCCATCTGAAAATTAGCTGCGGATAGCTGCAGATTCAGTCTCGGTGATGATTTTTGTGCGACAATTGTCGCTACATAATATTTATACACAGATCGACAGCACTCAAACCCAATTCACCAAACCAACTTTTTTTTTTAAATATTTTGGAAAATTGGAATGAAAAAAATCTGTAGAATGGGTTTTGAGATATTTTTGTGTTTCAGCCAAATCAATGTTCCGCCATTTTGTTTTAATGGATTTTTACTTCGAATTCGTAATCAGCGACCACTGTGTGCCGTACCTTTAAGTTCGCTGTTTAAGGTTTGTAGAGAAACTGGTAGGAATACTTCACGCTCAGAGGATGGCTTACTTTAGCATTTTGTTCTCGCCAATACTCTGTTGAAATTCAGACTGTTGCAGAGCATTGGAATTGAGAACTGGAATTGGAAAATCTGTGTGGTTTGCTTCGCATACTTCTCGAAGTCGGCATAAAATATGCTGAATTTTTGTTTCATTTTCAAAACTATCGAATTTGATGAGCGAAATATTTAGACTAGAGCTGATACATCTCGAATTGTTGGGATTTCATAAATAAATAGCAGCCTGGGAATTTTATATATAGATCAAGTATTTCTCTACAATTTAAAGACGTTAAAAATTTATTTTATATTATTTAATTCTCCCAAAAAAGAAGCGCTCAAGCAGCTAAACACATTTGCCGCATACAAAGGTACACCTAAGCTCACCTGTAATAAAGATTATCACCGACAACCCCAAAAGCTTATCAAGCTCAACTACAAAGTAAGCCAAACGTTGAAAATAAGTTGAAAAGTAATTAATAACAAGGGCAGAATTTTTCCATCTAGAAAGGGAAGGGGGGGTCAATGAAATGAAACGCAATTGACCACAACCCCCCCTCACATACAACCATTTGGTGAGCTTGGGTAACGATCATCAGGGGGAGCGCAGCCTAAGCAAACTCAGAGAGCTAAAGAGAGGGAGAAAGAGAGCGAGACCAACAAAACCGGCAAACAACACAACGCAGACGACAAAGCTGAAGCTTTTTTTGATGTGAAGGTTTACAAGTTGGCCTCAGTGTGACAGTGAACGTCGTACTGTTGTGAGTGTTTCTGAGTTGTGGTTGGTGTGTGGTGTTATGGCCCCAGTTGAAGTTAAACTAAAACCAACACGAAATCGTAAAACGCATAGGAAAATTGTGTGAAGGAAGAACAGCAACAAGTTGTCCAATATTAAACCACCTGAAATTGAGATCTCTCGTCGTACAGCAAAATGTTTGAAGTGGCCTGTCTGATGTTCATTTGCCCTTGGCTTATAATCGTCTTGCTCATGTTCGTCGCCATGACTGTGCTCTAACAACAACAGCAACAACAACACAAAATGTAGACGAAAAAAAAAAAAAAAATTGGGCACATTGCAACACTTTTTGGCAGTGTGCCCAACAAATTTGTTACTTTACCTAAAAATATTCCTAAAATTGACCAACCAATTTATTGTTTATTTTGTAAGTAACAACAACAACAAAAAGTGAAATGTGATTTTAAGAATGATGCAAACATTTGTACCTACTATTTTAGTTTATATTTAAGATACGATATTTTTTTTAAATAAAAATACAAAACAAAATCAACTAATTTGCATAAATTAAGCAGAGTCAACAGGTGGTGGGGGGGAGGTAAAAGGGAGGAGAAAATAGATGGGATATTTGTCATATTTTCAGGGTGTGGGCGTATAAGTTTAAATACGTTGCGGCTCATTGACTTGAGTGCAAGACGGAGAAGCAAGAGTTTAGGTGAGGTGAGGTAAGTGCCCTAAGTATATGAGTATATGGAAAATTTGTTGACATATTTAATGAAGCGTACGCTTATGAGTGTGTGGTGTGAGTTGAATTTAAACAAGTTAGAGCTCAAATTTTGCCATTAACATGTTTACAATCGTTAAAGTTACTTCAAAATTGTGACTAATTTCAAAACATGTTATTAATTTATATTCCGCCTGATCTGTAGGAAGTAAAGCCATAAAACTTTACACGAATTTTAAATAACAATTTGCATTTGAAGGTTAAAACATCAAAAATGTAGCACAGTAATGGAATTAGTCTTAACTGAATTAAGAAGGAAACCTTTTAAATAAATTAATCAAAATTAGTTCCAAAACTTTTTTTTTTCAAATTTTTTTTTAGTTTTCTTTCATCATAATCTCATTTGACTGCCTAGCAGAATTTATAGCCATTCAGGAAGAGGGCAACTTCCTTAAGGAAAGCATAATCGATGAAGGGAACCTAGAGTCTGGCAACTCTTACACAGAGAGAAAGAAATCAATCTAAAATCTAGAATTTCAAGAATATTGCAATCTTATAAAAACAAGATTGAAAAACCTTGAAATGAGTTTAGAAATCTCAAGATCAAAATTTATCATCTCGCAACTTATCAACCATGATAAAGTGTTCTGTAAAGCTTCAGTTGATTTTAAAAACAAAAACTTACCACCCCTTCTGGCACTCGAACCACGACCTCGTCATTCTAAGACCCATAGTTCAATCTTTTCGCATGGCCTCTCAGCTAACTGCGCCATTGGCTGTCACTATGTATGCACCACCAGTATCACTATAAGAATCACCGTCGAGATTTCTGTCAGTTGAGTTCTTATAATACTGCGATGATAGTGGCGCCCAAGGTATACTGAACAAGGTAGGCCCACTCACTCTCTCTCTCTCTCTCTTTTGACAACTTGATAAATTTCAGTCAGTAAGCAACTGTTGTAAGCAAAGCATCACCGCGGACGAATTTTTGTGCTTTACTTAGTAGCTTAGTATTCTTTTTATTGAAATATATTACGCCTCCCCCTCCCTCTCTCTTTCTCAAAAATATAAAGATATAAAAGAGGGGGGGAATATACATTGTTTAGTATACCTTGGTGGCGCCTCCAAGCTAAAAGGCCGTGCCGTGTGTTTAGTCCCCCTAGGTACTGGGTTCAAGTCCCAGTAGCAGCGGATTAATAATTAACATTTTTAAAGATTTTCAGAAAGAAGAAAATATTAATACACAATACATAGTCTTGCAATGAATCTTGGTTTTAAATTGAAATTTTTTTTTCAGTGTAGTGCGTCTCACTTTTAACCTTGAATAACTGCTAGCTCGCTATCTCCGACTCCACCTCGAAGCAGCTTACAAACTGTCTATACAGGGCATTACCGATCAGCTTCTCCCAGAGAAAACTGCGTTACGGAATCCACTTAGTTGTTTATAAGGAAAGGAAGCTGGACCACTTTCGACCAGGAAAATACCATCATTCTCGTATTTCGAAATCATTTCGCCAAAAACTTGTTCCGCAACCACTGTATTCGCCTGTCTCAGCACCATGTGACTTCTGGCTATTCGCTTAACTTAAGAAACCGCTTCGTGGACACCGTATTGAATCGATACGAACCGAAGAAACCACATTAGTACGCCTAGACTTCTCCCACAATTTGCTCTTGGAAGAATTACTATTATCCTATTATAATTAGTATCCTTCATTAAGGCACATTTTCTCAAAAGTTGCGGTTAGGTGTCGGCCGGTCAAATTTGCCGGGCGGAATAACCTGCCGGTAAGTCATTTGGTTTTCTCAACGCGACTTACCGGCAGGTTCGCCCGATATCGATAAATTGCTATCGCTGCCATAATGTGATTAGACAGTGTCAACGAATCAGCTGGGTTTGTTTTGGTTTCTTAATTCATTGCTGTAGCTGCTAGCAATAATGAATCAAATTGAAGCATCGAAAAGGCGAAGAGGAAAACTTTTCTGTGGCTGGTGGGCCTTGTAGAGTCAAATATATTTTGGAGAACAAGAAAAGTGATACGGCGGCATGTAAACAGAAGCCTGGCGAAGACTTGAAGATGCGTTTGCCGCTCGGGCCGGAATTCATCGCACTTGGAAAGCCTGAGGGGAAAAGTACGAGATCTTAAAATCGGTCGCGCAAAGAATTTCCAACTGATAAGCGAGAAATTATCGCACTGGTGGCGGCTTTCTTCTCAGCACCGTTGGAGTCTCGTCCATTTCCCAAAAAATTTGTGATTCCAAGCTTATCCCCAGGATTGGAAAATGAGGTTAATAATGATTGTAAGATTTTATTTATGAATTCTAAAATTTTAGCACAAATCAATCAGTCTCTGTGTGTTTGTGAAAGCCAGTAATGCCTTAGCGTGGGACACTTGAATAACTGCACGGTTTGCCGAAGAAAGTCTGACTCAACAGAAGTCACCCACAATGATGAGGAAGCTACCATTGGCATGAGATCGCAGAGCAAGTTTATGTCTAGTCCTAGCAAGAATTATGTGACATGCTAAATTTGTCAACCTGAATCGTTGAAAAAATTTGACTTCATCCAGAGCATTAAATAATTAGCCCCCTCCCTTTACGCTTTTGCATTATTTACTCGTTGCTTCGTCTGGAATTAGTCGCCATGTTGGCCATTGTGGTGATACCGTTCCTGGTGCTGGCAGTTCGCGTGATAGTATTTTCGTTACGGTGCACAGGATCAGCAGTTGGATCAAAATCGGAATGCCACATCACAAGAGACAATTCGTAGGGCTATTGGGCTAGTTGATCCTTCGATTTCGTAGACGGCGGGCAGGATTTGGCATGCCATTTCGAATTTGCCGGCGCGGCGGTCAACACATTTGCCTTGCTGCGGCTGCCATTCTGCTGGACTTTCTGTTCCAGATCGCCGCATGTCTTTCCGTCTTCTGCCTGCCTCCCAATTTCATTCCGTGGATGCAACAATTCCTTTCATTTATTGGCATTTAGTGGTTTGGCAATTAGCCAAATAAATAATACAAGTGTTCGACGCAGCTGTTCTTTATCGAGTGAAAATATCGATAGTTTTATCCCAACTTACCGGCAATTTAAAATTTGACCCCATCTGAGGCTGCGGTTAAAATTGCTGGCAGGTGTTCACTAAATTCGGCTAACCTGCCGGTAAGTTTGACTAACCGGACATTGAGAAATGGGCCTAAATGGAACCCCCTCCGGTTTGAAAAAGGGAATATATGGTATCACAATGGGCTTATCTTAATCGAAGTGCAGAAACAATTTACCGCTTCTAGCCCTTTTAACAAAACCTAAACTGGCATGAATATTTCAAAATTTGAGGTTCACTTCGTTGCTGAAATTCTTAGCAAAGTTTGATTCCGGCTAACGGAGCGAATAGGTGATGAGAGGTTTGGGTCGAGCCCTGGTTCACACAAACTTTGTAGCATATTCAGAAAATATATTTTAATTATATTCTTACGGTGTGAAATAACGTGTGATAAAACTACCAAGAACTTATATTTTCGGTTCACGTTCCCACAAAAATTAAACAAACCAAAAAAATAAACAACTTTTTTTTTTAAAAAAAATTTAAAAAAACTATAAAAACTTACCTCTTTCCCAAGTTTTGTTCTATATATTCCCAATAACACAATTGATTGAATGATGACTTAAATCTTGTTTTCTATGATCAAAAGTAAAGAAAATTTTAAAGATTAAACATTTTAATTGCTTTTTAGGTAAAGTGAGTACAACTCATGGATCGAACCAAGCATCAACCCAACTCTAGGGGTTGTTCATGAGTGGGTGACCAAAGTTGAGTTGTTCACTAAACTGAACAGAACATATTATTCTTCTTGGTCTTGTTCTTTAAGCCGTGTTCAGTGAAACTCATTCGGTTTCTGTTGATCAGTGATTTGTTCAATGAATTGTTCAGTTACTCTTACTCAGTGAATTGTTCTGTGACTTGTTTAGTCACTCTTGCTCAGTCATTTGATATGTTCTGTTATTGGTCAGCTCTTAAAGAATGGCCTCGGACGAGTTGTTTTCATTAAAAATCTTTGATAAAAATGTACTAAATGAACCATTTTAGTGAGGTAGCTAACAAATAGTTAAAATGCCGCAGTATGATCGCAGAATGATCGCAGTTTTAGTGAGTTGTCTCTTAAAAACATGAACAAGTGAAGATATTTAGTGTTATGAACAACCCAAAACTAGTTCAGCATCAAAGTGCTAGTTTAACTTAGACGAGACTTAAGCTATGGTCCCACAGGCAAATAATTTGCCCAAATTTTCATAAAAATTTCTCTAAATAGCCATGATTACAGATTATGCACAACTTAAAACTAAAACTATGGTTCCATACGTAACCAATTTGATCAAAAATAGCCGAAAAGTTTCCTAAGTTGGCCTATTTAGTAAATTTTTCAACAAAATTTGGACAAATTATTTGCCTGTGGGACCTTAGCTTTACACAATCAAGCTAGCTTCATGAAGTTTTATCAGTAGGCGACAGACACAAGTGTGATTCTATATATTTTTCTCAACAATCTGTGGAAATTCTGTTTGTAAACGCCCCTTTTAAATGTTCCATATTGATTCAGGCGAATTTCTCGAATGTTGTATAGTTTGTTCTCTTTAATAAAATTCTTTACATTTAAAATCACAGAAACGCTGACGCCAATAGCGGGTTTAGGTATTATTTAAGTTTTTTAACATTTTATTATATGTTCGCCGTCATACCACTGAGTATTACCGTCGAGTTTAATCGAAAATGTTCACTTTAACAATTCTTAACTGTCTTGAAACCAATATTATTCCTTAGACTTTGGAATTCTTTGAAAGTGGCCGCCAGAATGTAGGCAAATGTAGGTAAAACAGAGACTAGGGTCACACTGTAAATAGAACGAATGAGGAGACCGAAAGTAGTAGACAGAAAGATGGATGAAGACAGACGATGTAAAAAAAACCGACCAGACAGACATAACAAACCTGTATAGACATTGTAAATAGTAAACCGTGTGTAAATGGAAACCCGCGTGTGAGTGGTGTATAAATAAAAGCTCAAAGACAGAAGAAAAACCCCAATTTACACTTTATTTTATAGTTTCTTTAATTTGTAGCTCTGTAAACTTAAATGATAACTCAAAATTTCATAACTCTTTACAGTACACAGATTCATAAATTATATTGGCCATATAGAAAAACCCCAAAATCTATTACACAATCAACTCAGACGCCCAAGCATAAGCAGGTGGCAAATATTTTTTTGCTTGTATATTTATTTGCCTTATCTACAACTTTCTTCTATGTGTCTACTATCTGTTTACCTGATAAGTCCTTCATTATCATTATAAAGCTAATTTTAGCAATGACTTAATAGGAAAATAAAATGTAAAATATTACAATTTTCCGGTATTTATTTTTCTTAGGTATATATTATTAAAGTTTATGAGATTCTACAAGTCTATTAATATTCTGCTTGAAATAAAAAAATGTTTTGAAAAAGCTGAAATTTCCTAAAAAGAAAAATGTAAACAAATACATAAAAGTGAAAGTTGTGACAGATGAAAATTAATAATTGCTTGACACAAAATGAATTATGTAAAAGCAATATTTAAAATTTGATCCACGCGCACCAATTAGTTAAACACAAGCATACATAAAGTATGCTGAAAAAAAATAAAGTCTTAAAGCAAAGATTTGTTTTTATTTGACAAGTAAATTTTGTGGTTTCTGTGATTTTTGTGACTCGCCACAATCAATATTTGCAAGTAAAAATATTGAAATTTGTGGCGCATTTTTGTTTAGTGTCATTGACACTAATTTTAGTAAATAATAAAGTCACAGTGAAGGGTTAACGGTGCAGAAGAAGATTAAAAAGAAATCCCTGCGATCAAGTTTTTTTTTAGTTTTTTAAAAGGATTTGGTTCAGAAAACGTTTATTAAGAATGTTTAAAAAGAGCTTTAAGGCGGCTATAAAAGACTTATATGTGTGAAAGTGTCCAAACTTTTAAGTTAATGGGTAAGTGATGCTTCTGACCATAGGATTTTTTTACTGCTTCTTTCTATGTATCGATACCGACATGGTTGTGACCGTTTAACACTCTTCAAAAAAATAACCCAGTTAGTTATACCTCTAAATCAACGCACCACTATCTTTTGTTTTGCTCAACCAACACTGTTTAAATATTTTGCTTTAGTTTACTTATTTACTCTATGAATGACAAAATTCTGTGTACAATTGCTGACTAAGTTAAGTCAACACATTTTGACGTCTCTCTTCATTCTCTGCCATCTAGATTGGCTGAGCTTTAACTAAAAATTTTGGCTTTTAAGCAGAAATCAACTTCCATTTAATTAAAAATCCAACAATAATTCCTGGCATACACAAGCGAACGAAATTTGAGATATATCGCGTGCTAGGCAATTTTTATAATGGTGCAAAAGTGGAAGAAAGAGAATAGTAGTGCATTGCACCTTTCAGCCTTTTAATGGGTCAGTCAGCCAGCCAGCCAGCCAGTCAGTGCCAGGACTCGAGACATTGTTGTTTTGCTACCATAAATTTTGAATGTTTACATTCGTGTTCTTGTTGTAATGGGCACTATGAACTCGCACAGTTCCGGTCGAATGCAAATTGGAGACTGCCAGTTCATTGCTCTAGTTTTGAATACAACCCAAACAAACAAAAAAGTAAATAAGCGGCATGTTTGGATCACACACACACACACACATGACAGACTTTTGCTTATAATTTGCGCACATAATTAAATGCAACTTGGGCTTGGGACAAAGAGTGAGAGAAAGAAATTATGTGGCTGGCTGAAATCAAATTACAACTAATAATTTTTTGCGGTTATTGCATGAAGTTTGCTTTGAAGTAGTTTTGGTTTTTTTTTTTTGTTTTTGCCTGGAGTTGACTTGTGTGTGCAATTATAGCCAAATGGGCGGCAAAACTTTTTCTTTTTTTTTTAGCGCTGGATTTCTGGGGTATTTAAGGCTTGTCATGGGAAATGACTTGAAGGCAAATACATGACCTGGTAATATTTTTGAGATTTTTATTATCGCGTAGATTATTTCAGCTAAGCAGCTAACTTTAGTTTGAAATTCATAAAAGCAAATTGCAAGAGCTTTTTATGCTTAGTTGAGCATTTTGGTGTGGTTTTTATTGCTGACATGTAATATTTGCAGCCGTTTTACTTTTTAATTTTCAAGTTTAAAGTTTTTACTTAGTATTTTTAGGTAGTTTTGTTTTAACAGCTTAACTGCTGGTAGGGCCGACCCAAGCTTCTTTTATTCCCTTGGCAATTTTTTTAAGAAGGATTTTTGACTTCACAGCTAGAGCCAATAGCTTGTCAAGGTGACAAGTTGTGTAAGTTTTTAGGAAAATTTAAAAAATCTTGAATCGACTTTTATACCGTAGGCGATATTTTTTCGCAAAATATTTTTTATCTATTTATAGGATTGCAAAGGGACCCAAAAATAACCGTTACCTAGGGTTCCGTTTAGGTTGAAATGTTATAATGTTGGATATTTAACTATTTTGTGAAACATTTACAAGCAAAATTTTAAACCCAACCAAAAAAATAAAGGAGTGAGTGTCGTTAACACTCACGATACTTTGATGTGAAACATGATGCTAAATTTAAGGGCTTAATTTCACAAGCCCTCTCAATGGTATGTAATTCAGCAATGACAATCTTTCAAAAGAAGAATACCGGGAGTAGAAATACCAACAACAAGATCACGGGCTGCTGTGTTTTTCCTTCTTTTCTGTAATTTTGTTAATTCACTGTCAAGTCACCTTTTAGTCATCGTTTAGTCACTGTTAAGTCACTGTTTAGTCACCGTCAAGTCACTGGCAAGACACTGTTAAGTCACTGTTTAGTCACTGCGAAGTCACTGTCAAGTCACTGTCAATTCACTGTCAAGTCACTGTTTAGTCACTTTCAAGTCACTGTCAAGTCACTGTTTAGTAACGGTCAAGTCATTCTTGAGTCACTTTCCCTCCACTTTCTCTCCACTTTCCACCACTTCCCCCTCTTTCCGACCCTCATTCACCCCTCTCCCCCTGGGACACTCCGCTAAAACAACAACACAAAATATGCATGACTTTAGCGCAGCGCTTCAGCGTCACGTGACGCTGAAATCATATTTTACTCCTACTAAAATCATCTGTACCGAAATTCAGAAATAAAAGGTGTTTCACATCAAAAATAATTTTCAATTCTAAGTTTTAAGGCAGACTTGCCCTTTTAAGCAGAGCGGGCAAACCGAAACGAAACGTTCAGAGCGTATACTAACAAAACCCGAGAAAATATAACTTAAAAAAATAGTGTTAGTTGTCGTGAGACAAACTAAACGTAAAGCGAAATGCGCTCATCTTGTTTCGGACAAAGCGAATCGGAACATACAACGGCGGGAATAGTTCGGAAACGTTTGCTGCTCAATTTGTATACACTTGTTTTTTTTTCTGTTGCTACTTCTTTGTTTTCAGCTTTGTTTTTTTCGTTTGCTTTTATTTTATTTCTAATTCAGTAGCTAAAGTTTCGTTTCGAAACGTTCCAAGGCAGCAGGGAGAAAATATTCCAATCGTTTCGTTTGCGCTCTTCGGCAATATAAAGTTAGTGGTTTCGTTTTCCCTGACTATAGTAACAGCTACAAAACATATGATTATTTTCTTAGCTTTCGCGAACGGTTATTCGTTTGTTTGCCTCTGCTTTTAAGCCCAAAAATAAAATTATTTTGTAAAGCACTAAAACATAGGACGGGCATACTGTTTTCGAAAATAATCTGACTTTTTGCCATTTCTTAATTGTGATTATTATTGTTTGACTTAAAGGAATTGAATGAGCTTTGACACTAAATCCAATGAATTTAACTGAATGTGAATGCTGATAAAGGGTCAAATTTACAACATTCAATCGATGAGAACCCGAATTGAATTGAATTGAGTCTAGAATGAAAGTCGAATTAGTTTAGTACATGAAAGATAAAGTAATTTTACCAACTCAGCTTTGACAATGGAACTAAATGTTTGAAACTTTTTAAAATAATGCTGATTAAACCCAGAATTCGCATACAAGGGGAAAGAACCGAGTACAACAGGTGGTTGAATGTATTCAGCGTAAAGACATAGTTATTTACGGTTCCGAAGTAAAATATAATTGTAACAATTATATGAAATTGCTATGATGCACTGCATCTGGCAGGCTCTACAAAAGAAAATAATGGATCTGATGACAGTTTATATGCATATTTAGTATTATCTGAACAAAAAGTTTTAAAGAATTTTGAAGAGATGGCGTCACCAGTGAAATCATATAGGACAATGTGACCAACCAATTTTAATTTGAAGCCTAATCATTAGGCTTTCTTATTCAGTTTGTTTCGTTTCGCTCAAGTGTAAACAACATAGTTTTTATGTGCTCCTAATATGTCAACTTTTGTGCCAACAAAACACAATTTGCGGGAAAGTTTACTCTTCTGCCTTCATTAGAAGAAACTAAAGGCCACTGAATACTGCAAGAAGCTTATGGAGAACATGCATCAAGCTCAACAAATTATAGGTCCGCTCAGCCATACGCCAAAATCGACGACAAATCCAAATGTTAACGGTGACAAGGACATGCAACGATGAGCGATGTATCACTCTACCAAACTCAATCAAAAGACGCATCTTTTTCAGATGGTATACCCAAAATTGCTAGAAAAACGGCAAAAATTAGTGGCTAACGATAAACAATTCTTTGAAAAATGAATTTGTAACAAAAATTTTTACAATAAACCGTCGAACTTGAAAAACAAATCATTCAAGACTTTTTTTGTACAGTTTATAGGTTGAGTAGTCTTTAATTATTTTTGAGAATTTAATGATTCGTTAGGAACATTGCGTTTGTTCTTTCTATGTCCTTTTTCATTGGTCATCAATTACTACGTTTATGCTATGCTGATTTTTTTAGAGACTCGCATTTTCTATATCATAATTCATAAGATTTGACAAGGCAGACTCATTTTTTGAATGGATACGATTTAACCAAATTATTTGAAAGTCATCCAAAACTAAGTGTCAGCTTTGCAGTCTAGTTGTTGCTCAGAACCGAAACTGTATCGGTACAATGTTTAACAAGCTTCTTTTCGGTTCCAAGAATATCTGTTCTCGGATGCCGGTGTACAAAAAAAATTCAAGTATCGGTTCCGATTCTGGTTCCAAATTTTAATCGTTTTTTTTCGGTATACGGTTCTGGTTTGGGTTTGATTCCCTGGTTTAAAGTGCATTGCGCTTTTAAGTGGTCATTACGCTAATTCGCAAACGACTTTTATGATACTTTAATAACTCTGATTCAAATATTTAAATATTTTAGCCCTTTCTCCTGCTTTATTTGGTAAAAAAAAATTAGCTTTTGTTTTGCTTTCTTTACCACTATACAAACGTTGTTTTTTTTTCTTCTCTACAGTTAACTTTACTGACACTCATCTAAATAATGAGTGTTTTGCTTTCTTATCTATTCAATCAATAAGCTTTGCACATTCATTCATACTCAGTCGTTTTGTTGTACATTCTATCTGACCGAACGGAATCAAAATTAATTCAGGTGAGTTTGTGGTACTCAAAACACGTTGACATATTCGTGAGTACTCTTTGTTGCTAAAGTTTGAGTGCACTCATGCAGATCTCTAGTTTAGAGTTCTCTAGTCATAGCCAAACACATTCGGCAATATACGCCGAATGCTTGCCGAAGTCATGCATCACTGAAAGTCAGGCAGAGACAGTCACATTTTTCGTCGTCTCTTCTTGGGGAACCCTGTTCTAGTCCGTCTGTAAGAAACCTACTTAGTTACGGTTTTTGTTGCTCCTTGGCTTATTAATAAACAAAACTGAATTACTAAAAAGAAAAGTTTAATCTATCACTTCTTCCAGAAGCTGAAAGAATATTTATTTGGTTTTTTGTTCTCTTTTTATCTTTGTAAGGTTTGATAGTTGATTTTTTTATACATTTTTAACAGTTGTCTTCCCTTTATTTTACGTCACGTGCTTGAGTGTGAAACGACCTGGTGCTTCCCATCAATCAAAATAGAATCCATTTTAAAATATAGTTCTCTCATTACTTTTCGTCCAAAGATTTTAGTTTTGGCAGTATTTCTTAAAATTAAATTTATTTGTAGACTTTTCCTCGAGAGTATCTCATATTCGTACCCCATAAATAAGGCTCAGAAAACTTTTTATGATTTTGTACAATAATTGATATACATTTTGTCTGAATTTTTTGTATTTCCATTTCTTTTACATTTCACAAGCATAAATTACGACTGGCTTGAGTTGTGAGTTGAATAGTTTCATAAGAATTTGCATAGATTATGCAAAAAATGTGCAGCAAAAATGCAGCAAAAAAGTTTTCCTCTTTCTCTCTTTCTCTCTCTTAGTGTTTGACTTAGACAACTACTTTGGTGACGCCAAAGTGTCTGGCCCATCATTAGCCAGCCATGTCGTCGTTGTAGTCTTCGTCTCCTGCTTGAAATCCAAAACCAAAATGATTTTAAGCGCTGTGTTTTTTTGCTTTGTTTGTGGAAACTAATGAAGCGCACCATGTGCCAACAACCATATTTTTTTTGCTGTGGTTTATTTTTACACTTTTGAGGTGGGGTTGTTGGGGTTTAGACGCCTTCACCACCATCAACCAGCTCATTAGCTTGGCCAAATAAACGCATTGTGTTTTTGTGTTGCTTTAACCAACCCAGGCGCGCATGTGACTTTGTTTGTGTCTGGTCGGCGTTTTTATTTAACATTTGCCACGTGGCTGCTGGGCTGGAAAAATAATTAACAAGGTAGCTGAATTTTTAAGAAAGAAAGAAAAACTTTCTTTGTATGACCTTTGGGCATCTGATTTGATTTTAGAAATTCTAAATAATTGAGCCAGCAAAATCAATTTAAATTGAACAAGTTTCTTTTAATTGCGGGTTTCATTTGTTTGCATTTATGCAACAATTTTAAATTATTCTTGGAAAAATTGTGTAGAAACTACAGCAATTAATCAGAGTAATCGACATGGAAAATCGCTAAAGCCGCACATATAATATGTACATATACATATGCATGAGAAATCGCACTCACGTAAAAGTGAAATTCGACACGCCTCTCGGTACGCCCGAAACACTGACAGAGCAGTTAAGTGTGAATAATGCGAGGGGATGTCATCAAGTTGAGGAATAATAAAGTTTATGGATTTTTTTGCTGCAAACTCAGAAGAAAAACCAAAAACTTTGTACTTAAATCAAGTACAAACGGGGACAATAACACGTTAAAAACCAAAATACTTGATTTAAGTACAACATTCTTATTTCAAGTACGATTCTTAAAATCCAATTTTTCGAGATATATTAAGAACATTTCGAATCTTTGTTAAAGTCTCTTTGATCATACTTTTTGGTTCTTATGGTCTAAAGTACAACCCGATTTACTCTTGAAAAATAAGTTCTAAAAGTCTTCATTTAAGTCTTTTAAAATTTCGAAGACAGCGTATTACATTTTTGAAACAAAATAAAAGTTAAAAAATTAGGTACAAAATGTTCAAAATTCAAAAAACTATTTCAATCTTGTTTTTTAATGAAGAAGTGAAGAATGGAAAAATTCAAAGGATTTGAAGCAACCAAAAACCAAGATGGTAATACTTTAGGTCGGAAATCTACCCTCACTTCGTAAGTAAATTATTAGAACCAGAAGGGAATTTAAGAACAGATTCGATTTAACATAATTCGCATACAATAATTTCTCGATTCAAGAACTTTTGAACTCACTTTTATATCACAAACAGTTGTTTTCGCTTAAAAAACTTTTCGTACTTATGTAAAGTACATTCAAGAACAAAACGGTGATAATTCTTTCCGAAGACCTCGAACTTTGTCCATGTTAAATTAATATCAAAAAACTCTTGATTAAAGTCAAATGAATTCTAAATTCAGCCCCAATACATTCCTGAAACAATATATAACCTAACATTATAAATATACAAAATATTTTCATTTAAAGTCCAAACTGTTCTTAAGCCATTCCGTACTTCTTGTTGAAACGAGGTCTTCCTATTAAATCAAATATAAATAAATGAATCCAAAAACCATAAGCAAAGTAATGAAATCAACTGGGAATTTTAAGGACATACTCAGTCCGGTTCCAGTTTGCGATTTTGATCAAATGATCAAATGTTCCGCCTTCTAAAAACTGACTGAGTTGTTCGGCTTTTAGATTTCAAACTCCTTGTTTTGTTTATTCGTCACTCTGGACAGCAAAACGATATGGAAAAATTCTTTAATCTTTTATTCTTCAAATCCGATGAATTGAATTCGGAAACGAGAACAGGTTTTGACTATTTTGGCTTGGTATTGTTAGCCTTCTTAGTACTTAGATTATTTAAATATATCGGCTCACTATAAGAACAAATAGTTCTTGACTCCAGAATGTTTTTCTAATTTCAATGATATCAACATACATTTTTGAATTTAAGAAAGTTTAGTAAGAGCAAAACTAAATAAAAAATTTTAAGGGCAAAGCAATATTTATTCCAATAGGATTGTAATATAATTCTGTTGTTTTTTTTCTGAGTGTAGCCGCCATTTTACATTTTTCTAAAAATTTGTAAATTCCGCAAAATACTTGTGGAAATTTTTTAATTTTTAATTTTTATAAAAACAAGCTTTATCAAAGATTTTTAAAAATAGATTTCCATCATATTTTTCATTCCCTTCTCGTTGTCAATCTACGTATCACCACCTCAAGGGGGGTTTACATTACTATAAGCAAAATTTCACTTTTCAGCGCTCGTGTTGCTAGTTAGTGCAATTCTCCTTCACTCCCACCCTGCTCTCCCTCAGGCCGTGACAGCTTTAAGTGGCAGCCATTTAAATGTAATTTGCCGCACATTGCAATGCAATGCAAAAATTAAAAAAAAAAAATACGTCAATATCTAAGCTTTTCTATTGCCTCTCGCCCGTTAACAATTCCCCGTACACGAACCTAGCTGAGGCGACGGGCCAGACATTGTGGCGTCGTTGTCGTTTTCCATCTCTCTGCCTCCTACACTACCTCGTCGTTAAAGCTAATGTAATCACATCGATTAAGTTAAGTTAGTTAAGTTCTTGGTCCGCATAGTCCAACCACCAACCACCACTTCCTGTTGTTTTGCATGGTTATTATAGTTCATGAACTGTCTGCAAACTGAAATTAGTCAAAACGTTGTCATCTTGTTAATTATTACTTATATTAAGAGTACACAAATTAAAGACCACTCAGGTGACTTTGATTGATGTCCAGTCTAAATTTTAGACATTTTGGCCTTTCATTTTCATGACATTACACATTTGCAAAATTGTAATTTCCACTTTATTAATTTGCTTACACTTTTTATGGGCAAAGCGCGTGCAAAAAGTTTTTGCAGTGAGTGTTGCGTATAATACTTTAATTTGTCATGGTGATTAAAAAGACATTTTTATTGAAAGTTAATGAGGAACTTGAAACAAAAAATAAAAAAGGACTCTAATGAAATGTTGAATTTAATTATATGGTGAGTAATGACTGGAAAAAACTTAACGATAATGATTGCTGATCCCTGATTACTAACAACGATTTGTTGAGGTTGTTTTCAATCAGCCTTTATTGTTAGATTTAGAGCTATTTTTGGAAAATAGTCGTAATATCGATTGTAAGTTGATCCATTTTAATATAAGCTTAGTATACACCTCAACAAAGGGACTGCCAAAACAAAAAAAACTCCATATAACAATAACTCACAAAGCCGCCTTTGATGTCAAAAGGATTGTGATTTATTTTAATATGGAAATGGGCAATTCCCAACTCTTTATTCGACGAATAAATAGAAAAGATTGCCAGTGGTTGGAGTGTGAATAAGCATACAAGTCTGCTGATGGGGATTTCTGGCGAAGTTCGAAACAGTTCTGTCCAGACATACCAATTGCTATTCCGATAAAATGTTGTGAGCTATCTCTGTTGAATGCAATATAAAAGTTGTAACCAACCATTGACCTTGAGCCAGCGCTGTAAAAAGCACCAAAACTTTGAATAAAATCAATGCAGGTCGCTTAAACTCTTATAGCAATTTTATGTTTTGGCAGTTCCTTTGTTGAGGTGTATACTAAGGTTTAATATGACTTAATCTCACACTGAAACTGGGATTCCACAGCAATACTTTCAGGGAGCATTGCCAGAGCGCACCGAAACATGAGTGCACTAGAGTGATTAAGCGGAGCATTTGGTTTTTTAAAAAATTTCCGAATTATATCATAAATTTTATTAGGATGATGAAATTTGAAATTAAGAGGGGAAGAGAGCATCCAAATTATGAATGGCAGTTACAAACGCATTTAAAGGTTATCGAGCTAGCGCAATGTGGTTTCAAACCTCAAAGTTTTTTCTAAACAATCCATTTTGATTTACACGTTTTTGATGCTAAAATAATGTGAAACCATTGTAAATATATTTTATCCAAAAAAACGGAATGAATTAAATTGCCTTGGAGCAGTGCACACAGGGCCAGCAGACCAAAATTTTGCCGAAAAGTCCCAATTTTTTGTTTGGGAAACTGGATAATTCGTCTGTCAAAAAAGATTTTGAACACGTTTAGTTATTTTATAACCAAATTTTGAACTTTTTTTAAGAAATTGTTTTCCAAAAAAGGCGAAGGTAGGAAAGTAAAAGCTGCTGGAATTTCATTTCTTATTTTCGACTTCAGACTAGATTGTCATAAAAAAATATAAAGAAGTTTCCATTCGTGAGCGTTTACATAAAAAAAATTGAAAAATTTAAAATTTTGCCGGTTTTTTTGCATTTAGCAACTTTGCGTTAAGAGTTCCCAAAAGTACCTCTTTTAATTTTCCTTAAATTTTGCTTATTACTTTATTTGAATAATGTACTATAGCTGGAGGTATGCGATTTTTGTGCGGTTTTGCTTTGAATTTGCATGAAATTGCTTTTAAAATTATATTCCCATTTGAAATCGACCATGTAAACAGTCAGTCGAAAAGTATGCTTACTTTCCAAACTTCGGAATTTAGCGCTTGCACTCTGAGGTAATCTATTTTCATACGAATCCTATTCGAATGTGTTAAAATGTGTAGCACACTCTTAGGAGCACAGAATGTAAATAATAATATATTAAAAAAATTGGATTTTTAATTAATTAAATTTTTATTTCAGCAGGTAAAATAGATGGAAAATCGCTGAGCGTAGACGGATTGACTGAAAATCCTCGAGAAGGTGGGCAGTCAAATTCAGTAACCGTATCGAATCCCGAAAGCCATGCAAAAAATTATATGGGAATATAGAAGTCCGCACGAAGTCTTTGTCTGTTCCTTTAATTAATACTGGTGAGCAATCTGGGACGCGAAAATCACTCATTAAAGAAGCCATATATATAATCTTTAGACAAAATACCGGATATTTTATATTATTAAAAATGTTTTGATTTCAGACATTATTTTTATAAAAAATAGCTATCGCTGCTAGCCAAGCCATAAGTTCCCTGTTTTCTTCTTAGAATTTCTCATAGTCCTAACAGTGGAATTATTGTTCTTCATGGACAGCTGTTTAACCATAAAAGATCTCTACTGGAGATTAATAAAATCATTAGATTTGTGGGAGTTTTGTCTTTTCATACTAAAGCAACGCTCTTGACAAGTACTTAAAAAGGAAGTGTTAAACTATAGGTTTGGGCTAGAATTGGGCAGCTGAAGAGGTTCTTCTTCAAAATATCCCTGCAATTTGTCCACTCTTTGCTTATTTTTCTATACTAAACTTGAGCCCTATAGTAAATTGAGCCTCTCCGATAAAAGAGTTGAATAACACTAGCAATTGCTTTGCTTAGAAGTGAGTTACAACAACAAAATCCTTGCGTTCCGGAGCCAGTTGATCAAACAAGCAGACGGCGCAACAAGTGTAGTTTGTGTTGCTCGCTGCTCAATTAGAGCCACGCGGGGTTGGACTGCTTTTAGATTAAAACTTCGAATCCAAATCACTCAGCATTTGTCTCGGTCAATCCTAAGCGCTAGTTTCGGATGAACAGCCAATTGCCAGAGTAGTCGCTGCTTATGGAGAAACGAAAATTGATGTAGATTCGCACCGACAGAAAGAAAAGGTGCCCTTTGGCGATGCTAAACGTATCCACTCTGGCACAAAATCCGGCTTATTAAGTCAAACGTAGTGCCAGTGCTCCTGAACAGTTCCTCGACATGGAATGACAAAAATTTAAACATATGTGAGTCGATGATGTCCCGATGTTAGTCCCGTCAAAACGCGGAATCAATGTCTGTCCTAGGTTATTAATATGTTAAGATCTAAAATTCACCGAGACTCGCTGCTAGAAGAAGAATGGTAGACGGCTTTAAAACAGGGTTCACCCTGTGTGCCCGAAAACGTGACTGTGAATCTCCTCTGGCAAGAATGAAGGGTTGTCGAAATATCGATAAATTGAATACATTTTGACCGGGGGATATTTTTAGGAATACTTTTTTTTGTTTTTGGAAAAAAGGAAGGTTTCTTAAACGCATTCTCATTGGATATTAGTGGCATCAGTAATACTACTAATATTCCAAGAGAATGAAGAACCGGCGCCCTTTTTGTGGCCGAAACTAACAAAAATACACTAAAAACTTATGCAACAAGTATTCGATATCGATATTTCGACATCCCTACAAGATAGCCATAATAGAGATTTGGCAGGACTTAAAACTATAATTAATTTGATTAAATGTGGTCGAAATGTTTCCTAATTTGGCATATTTAGCGTAGTTTTAGCTTTCTTTTTAAATGTTCCAATTAAGATTTGATTTTTTATCAATTATTATTTATCTATTATAAGCTTTAAAATTTACTTAGATATCTTCCCTCTTTTGGGAAACACATAACTTACCCCATTCTAAATAGTACAAATGTGTTGAACTCAAATGGTTGGATTTACATACCTGAAATTAGAAAAATTGTTTATTATTTTAAAAATTCAAAATCCTCTTTGTATGTATAAGAATCCCTTTGTGTATAACAAAACTTATATTATTCTTAAACTAAACATTCATATATACACATGTCAAGTACAAATTCAAGTCAAGTTTTTTTCTTTTTAACAAAAATGTCAAAATAATGTCAATAAAATTGATAGGCAATAATTTGAAATGACAAGCCAAGACGAAAAAAATTATTTTTAAAAGCCACAGAACAGCTGCAATCTGGTTAAAAGTGGTTGTGGGCGAAGTGGACAAAGAATAAGTGTAGCAAATTTTTCAAGCTCTTTACGGAGTGTCTGAGTCCAGGTGATGGTACACAAATGAGAAAAGAAATCTTCAGGCCAGACACACTTTAAGATGGAGATCTTCAAGTTCCCAATACATTTTGCCAAGATAATTGTTTTGATGTGGTTTTCTTACTTTTTTTTGGCATGAATATTATTTTTGGCATGTTTTGCGGCTTTTTATTTTTATTATTATTTGTTGTGTCTGTTTTGTTTTGTGTTCGCTTTGTGTTTGGCTGCAAGCATTGTGTGTGTTTTGGCCAAAAATAAATGCTGACATCATCCCAAACCATTCAACGAACGTCGACAATGAATCGAGCTCACTTTTTATTTATGAGGGACCTCTCTCTCAATCTCGGCCTCTCCTTTTCTCTCTCTTTGAGTGAGATAAGCATAATTGAAATTCTAATTGGGTTTATTTTTTTTTTTTTTGGTACCAGCTTCCCCAAACATTGTTTGTTTCGGCTGATGCCGAAAATTCTTAACCTTGAACTTGAGCGTTGCACTCGGTTTGAGTGACTTTTTTGAGATAAGAGAAACTTCGGGCGAGAAGTTATCGGTGGTGGGGAGGGTCGAGCCTCCATTTAAGCAAATATTTGCATTGCATTTCGGTGGCATTCAAAGTCAAGTTTTGGGCGGGACTGTACCCTTTTTTTTGGGGAGAGCAATGGAAATGCAATGAAAGAAGTTAAAGTCTGAACAAATAGTTAAGTATATAAGTGATGGCAGATATTTCCAATTAATAAGATCGAGTGTTCCAAGAGAGCTAGTTTAAGCTTGCTTTGGAGAACTTGCTTGGCTTCAGAGAAACCTGAGCATTCTTTGGTGGAGAACTTCCCCTCAGTACAAAGCCTCAGGAGTAAAATTAGCTATGAATTAAGACATAGCTATAGTTTATGAGTAATTTGCATGATTGCATTGTTTCAATATAACCCATGAAATTCAGTACTTAATTTTCATGCAAAAAATGCAAGGTTAAGACCGATTTGCCTCTGTTAAACTCCCAAATAACCGAAAAAACATGCCAAGTGATTTTAGTAAAGAGTCCACCTGAAGAGTTCTGTTACTCAGTACTCCTATTAAAACGTTGAGCGTGGCTTCAGCCAAATATTATACACAGAAAAAGCCAATGTGACCCCAACTATGAATTGTTGGCAAAATATTTAAGTTATTTTTTAACGACCTGAAGATACGCCAAATATCTCAGCTCAGTTTTTGTTTATAACTGATTCATTTAAAGTTTTTTATTTGTCTCCGATTCGAAATCGGCACGGACTTCCAAAAAACCTTCAGCCTACTACTTTAGAAACGTTTGCAGAGCTCATTAAGAAATTTGATTTATGTTTAACTTCTTCCATCAATATGTTGTTTAATTGAGCAACTTTTGGACCTCATATTCTGGCAACACTGTTTATTACACTTTAAAAATCATGTAAAAAAAAAGAAAATAGTGTTTAGCTTAACAGCTTTAACATAATGACATATTCTGGTTGTCTAAATGAAGCTATTTTGCTTCATATTTATTTTGTTTCAGCTCGATAGCTCCAAAACTGAGGGACTAGTTCGCGTAGAAACAGATAGACGGACAGACGGACGGACGGACAGACGGACGTACAAAGCTTAATCGACTCAGCTCGTCATGCTGATCAAGAATACATGTACTTTATGTGGTCGGAGATGATTCCTTCTATGCGTTGCAAACTTCTGGGCAAAATTATAATACTTATTATAAATACTTTCTCTTACTTTTGCGATTTCAACAAATTCGTATGAATTCAATTTTAAGTGCTCAAAAACTCGCTAATTTACCCAAGTAAGTCCAAATGCTTAGTTATTTATAAAAAGAAATATGACACGAGCAGCCTACAGCAGTTGAAGATTGAGGGATCCATTATCAAGTATACTGAAAGGGCATTAAATTTAGGTTTTACACTTAATGCAACGTTATCATGGGATGACCATATAAATAAGGCGACCGGGAAAACATATGCTCTAATTAGGCTGTTAAATCTGACGAATCAATACCTACCCACACATATAAGAGACCTGATTGCTAAGTACATATAATTCCATCGCTGCTATATGGGGTGGAAGTTTTCGGAAGTTGTAATGCAAGTAGCAAACATAAGCTTAATGTAGCATTTAATAACATCTCCAGATACATATATGCCAAAAATCGAACCGACCACATATCACAATTTGCAGAGAAAATATTTAATATGCCTCTAAACGATATCCCCGGGTGGGTAGTTATGGATTAGCTTACGAGTGTTAATTTTCCTGCACAAAACAATTAACTCCGGTGAACCTTCCTACCTGTATCGAATGCTTAACTTTGCTTCTTCTCATAGGACAAACAATTTAATCCCGACCAGAAATAAACTAGCCACATCTGACTTGCACTTCTTCCCTAATGCTATTCGCCTATGGAACCAGCTACCTAACGAATTTAAAACAATTAGAAGCGCGCTCGTCTTTAAAAAATCGATTCAAAACTACCTACAGCAATAATTTTCGTTTTATTTTTTTTTATTCCTTTCCCGAAATTTATTTGTATAATTTATACTTTTGGTTTTAGTTTAATAATTAATGTTGAATATTAATATTTCTTTAATAATTCAATCTAATATTGTTTTTGAAAATTGTCATAGTGATTAGTGCTTTCAAATAAGTCCTGTACTTTTAGCACTAAGAAGAAATATCAAATAAATTCAAATAATTTTTGTTATCGATTCTGTTTCATTCCAAATTCGTTCTACAACACTTCACTTAGCGGAAGAGGCTGTATGGAAAAACTTCTCGGTTATCGACCCAGCCTAATTGCAATTTGTGGTTGTGTTCTTTAAGACAAGAGTTTAATCCAAATTGTATAAAGGACTCGACAGAAACAATCTAAAATAGTCGCAGAAATAGTCTCTAGCGACATAACCTATTTACTTTTCATTCACTACTAAATTTTTGCGAAAGCGAATATGGGATCTATTCATCTATGAGAAAGTATGTTTGTATGTTTGTTCTTAATAGGCGTCTAAGCCGCTGATCCAATCTTTAGGAAATTTCCATAGAATGATCATGTCGATCAGGACTATATCCGAGTTCTTTGAACAGGATCGAAAGCCGTTAAATAAGGGTTAAAAAGTTGTTGAGAGCCATATCACAGAGGTTAATTAAAGCATGAACTTAAAATTTAGATTTTAGGTTATTAATATGGAGCTGTCCATTTTACTAGATCAGGACCGACATCCAACCGGTTTCGAACCAGTTAAGTGATTTAAAGTACTCTTTTAAGCTTTGAACTTGAAATATGGCCCATAGATGGTAAATATGTAATTGGATATTTCTTTGTTTAGAATCGTGTTTGAAAAGGTTTTGAACCAATTAAATAATTATCCTATGAACTGGAAACCTGGTCTGTAGGTTGGAAATATGGTTGTGGATTTTTTACTAGATCAGAAGCGGAATCGGACCGGTTAAAAAGTGGTACAGAGTAAGGTTGTCGAAATATCGATACCGAATAACTTTTGACGATATATTTATGAATACTTATTTTTTGTTTTTGGACAAAAGAAGGTTAGTAGTATCAATACTACTAGTAATATACAAGAGAATGCCTCCAGAAAACCTCTCTTTTTGAGGACGAAATTAACAAAAATACACACCAAAAATATATTCAACAAATATTCGATATCGATATTTCGACATCCCTAGTACAGAGCCACATCACATAAGGTATTTAAGCTATGATCCCTAAATGTGGCCGTCTGTGGCCCAGCGGTTAGTGTATTGAACTGCTGGGCGGGTTCCCGCCTCTTTACATCTAATAATAAAAGTATTTTTCTTTCTTTAGAAAAATATCTTTTACACATACGGTCACCTTCACCAGATATTGGCGCCAGCTGTGAAGTAATCTAGCCATGAAAAAGCAAATTCTCAAACTTTGACGTTCGGATTCGGCGTTAAACTGTAGGTCCTCTTTCTCTTGTGAGAAAAATTTAAAACACACACGCCAAGAGATTGAGAGAAGCTTGACTTGACCCCGTTGGAGGAGCTATATAGCCAATTTTACATTTACATGAATTCAAAATCTGGTGTGTGGGCTGGAATTATGGATTCGATTTACTGGATTAGGTTTTATAATAGCTTCTGACCTTATTTTGCGGAAATTTTTTAGCTACAAACTGGAAATTTGATGTGTTGGCACTGAATCAGGTCGAAAGTGTTCCAAGTCCATATCTCAGATGTTAGACTAATGCATCGAAACATATCTCACTAATTATTAAGGCCATGAACTGCAAATTTGATGTGTTGGAACTTTCCAAAAATAAAACTGTTTTCAAACAAGTTTGAGCAGGTTCAAAAGTTATTATCAATTTTCATGGGATGGGATAATTGTTAATACACAAAAAAAAAGATCCCAGTAAAATGGATATTTGAAATATCCACATTAATCCATGTTTTCTAATATCCTTTTCACATTTCTCAGCTCCTTTTTAAACTAAAAATATTCGACTTCAGCAATATTTAATGGATCCCAATATCGGATAGTTAACTATCCAGTTCAAATGGATGCCGAAAATATCCTGAGGATCATCAAAAACTTCTCATGCTCCTGTATCATGATACCGCATTTCTCGAGTTCAGTAAGAAGATTATTGCAAATTTATATTTGATTAGGAAGCAAGTTGTTCTGCTGAACACGGCCATTGATAACTAATCAGAATGTGATTAGAAAACTATTTTATAGGTAATTAAAAATTTGATTACCATTTCAATTAAGATTTTTGGGTAACTAGAAATATAATTATGTACCATTGCAGTTTATTTTTAATTTTACCTTAAGATAATTTTTGAGATAAAATAGTTTTAGTACTTGAGGTGAGGAAATTGAGGTAATTCCATAGAAAATTGTAAAAAATCAGAATGGTAATGGTCATAAAATTAATTTTACCACCCCAACAAATCGTAAAGATAATTTGAATTTACAGCTCTTTTGATTGGCGTAAAGCATTTATTAGTGACTTATTGATTGAGCGTGGAATTATTACTAATTTTGATTAGTGATCTCCTGATGATTACTTATTTATTGGTTGTAATCGATGATTACTTAAATAAATAGTCTTATCTCTTACCATACACAGATGTTAAAATACAAATTAGTCTCACTGGTTAATGATTTTAGTAAACTTATTTTATGATTACTGATCAATGATCACTTATTTTAACAGCTGAGGTACATTGACTTTTCTCGCATTATGAATATGTTCAGAGCAATGGGTTATATTAAAATTAAGAAATGCGTTAAGTGCGGCGATATTTATAAATTGTCTGAATGCTTTTATGACTTATAGATAGATTAAGTTTTATGTGGAATATTTTTAATGTTAATTGGGGGCGTTAAATAACACTCAGATTCTCGCTAAATAGCAACCAATTCAACCCTTAATCAATATATTTTTCTATACTTGCATATTGCCATTTGTTTTATAAATGAAATTGCAAGCAATGCGAATGACTTTGGAATTACTATAAATTTCTAAATGTGGCAGAAAAACCGCGACTCACTTAGGAATCGAACTTTTATTTAATAATAATTTTAATTTGAAAATTATAATTTCATTTTAACACGAACCGAAAACTTTAAAATATTGTGAACGCTTGCACTAATGAAGTCGGACAAAAATATATGGGGTTATCCTATTCCTTTCTGCAGTGTGTTTTACTTTGTTATTTGATGCCTCAAATTCGCTTATTTTCCAACAAATCATCCAAATGCATAATTCATGGTTTGAACTCTAGAAAAACTCCATAGGGGACTGATCTTTAATTAATCATCATGGGAATTGCTTTAATGTCAATTATAATTGCACTTCAAAGTGATTCATTTCTGATTCACTGCAAGTAAATAGTTTCGCATCTCATTCTCATCTTAAACCAATTTCAATTTTCCGCCGCATAAAACACACATAAAACCATAAAAATTCCAAACGAATCAGATGCGACACATATTTTAATTTGTAAGGAATCCAACTGAATGAAGTGAACCAGCCTAACCATAAACTAGGGAATTGTCACATGGCGTATATTTTTGTGGAGCGTTTGGGGAGCATAAACAATGCTTTGCCTTGTGTTGTGGGGGGAAGTGGGGTGACCCTTTTTTAGCTGCGCAATTTGAAGAACCCAAAAAACTGCGCGTCAGAAATGGCTTTTTTTTTTAACTTTTATTGCTTACGAGTGGGCATTATCATCATCATCAGCGAGCGCTTCCACATCATCCAGCAGGAGTTATACAATCGCAAAAGAAATGGCAAAAAGAAGCCAACACACACATTACAAGCGAATTCAAGTTTAGAAATGACATCATCCAAGTCAACGCTTTGCCTGCCTGCCTGCTGCCCTGGCCCAGACATGGGTTTTAAATGCGCAAAATACAAGCCGAAAATTAAAATGAAATGCGTAAAATTTGATTGAATAGTTTTTTTTACTTTTTGGGTTATATAATTAGAAGGAAGGAAGCCTGGCCAAAAAAATAAATCGTTTTGACCACGAATAAAATGCATTTGTGTTGGTTGTATCTCAAGAATGAAGAATGATTCATCATCGTGGGAAGTTGATGATAACTTTCAGTGTAATCATTTGGGTATGTGCAAAAAAGGAAGTGAAGTGATAGGGGATGTTAGTTCTTTGAAATATATTTCATTTTTGAGAAATATTTAACTTAATTGTAAGAAAATTTGGAAACATTACATTTAGAAAATGTCATGCTGTACCTAATTAAACCACATTTAGATAATAAAATACATGCTGAATATGGTTTTTATTTGAAATTCTTTAGTGCTATTAACACATGAATGAGTTATATGTAGTGAATACTATGTAAGGGCGGGTTTAACGGATTAGAAATGGTTCATCTATAAAGATCATTAAAAATACAGCGAAACAATTTCGTTCGAAAACTGTACAGCTGAAACCTTTATGAAAGAGCAGCGTAAGCAGCACTTTAGACTTGTTACTTTTTTCTTGAATTTTCACTCCTATTTAAAGAGGAAGTTTAAGAAAACGCAGACAATTAATCTTATTTCTATAGCCTGTTTTGGATTGTTTCTAGAATCACAATATTACAAAACTTGTAAAATCGAGTGCAATTGAAAACAACGCTGATTGTATTAGACAAAGGCTAGTTTCCACTTTTTGCAAAAAATTATTATAATCTCGGCATAAAATATACGATCACAACCATCCTTAATATTTCTATAAACTAGACGAATAACACATCTCTACACTATTGTTTGTAGAGGCCCGGACAAGCATATATTAAAACGTCAATAAAAGTTTAGCTATTCAGTTTGATTAAGGGGTTAAATGGTTCTCGAAATTAAAAAAAAAAAAATGACCGCGAGCCTGCTAAAAATCCGATATTAAAAAACATTAGTGAACTATGGTTAGGTTAAGTTGAGATGGCTAGAGACATTAAGACTGTACCTACCCTTAGGCTAAAATAGGACCATTGCGATATTATATTAATTCGCTATCTAAGCCTGGGGGGTTCTTACCGACTGAACCATTGTGACGACGTTAAGAATTTTAATAGAGACGGAGTCTCTATAACGAATACTTTCGAGAGGTAAGAGCTGGGCAATGGCAAAGAAGATGTAGTCTTCACCTCTTCTTTACACTGGTAGCAGAAGTCGTTGTGAGGTACGCTCGAGCGTGCCGCATTCCTGCCGTTTGGGCCCCAACCAGAATTTAGCTGCCTTCTCTACTTTGGCGCAGAAGACTGTTAGTTCGTTTTAGGTTGAACGTGGGCCACGTGAGTCTAGCTACGGCGCAAACTGGACGGTTTTTCCATCGTTCTGTAACCAGGCGCCGCGTTTCATTCCTTGTAAGTAGTTTTCATGAGGCTAAGGGCATTACTATCAAGCTCTTTGAACTATACTCCACAACAACAATGTCAAAAATATCGATAATTTGTTCCAAGAATGCAGATGTCCTGGCAGTCACTCACATAACAACCAAAGTATATTGCAACAACAACTTCGTGTATTTTCCTTCTTCTCTTTTCCTAATTTGCCTCTTGGTGAATCGAACGCATTAACAAATTTGTATGCGTCATTTCCAACATATAATTTGTTGTTGCAGACCAATGATTTCGAGTGCATCAGCCTCGAGAACACATACTCACACACATTAATCGGTTTTCTCTTTATATTTCTTGTAGTTGTTGTTGTTTCAGAAATATTTTGTTTGTTTGTATTTGGTTTTAGTTCAATCAGAATAAAAGACTAAGAGAGAGAGAGAAAGAGTCTCATCAAGGGTCTGAGCAAGGCATACTAAACAAGGTAGGCTCACTCGCTTTCTCAGAACTCCGTACATTTGTGTCAAAGAGAGCGAGAGAGTAATATATTTCAATACAAAGCCTACTAAGCTACTAAGTAAAATACAAAAAAAATTTCCGCGGAGATGCTTTGCTTACAACAGTTGCTTACTCACTGAAATTTATCAAGTTGTCAAGAGAGAGAGAGGGTGAGTGGGCCTACCTTGTTTAGTATACCTTGGGACAGAGTGTCCTACTTAAAACGTTGATATCGTTTTCTTAATTCGGTGGACCCGGTAACTCAGAAACCAGAGAACCAATCGAGGATGTCCTAGTGATAAAACGAAGCATTGGTTGTTTCTTTGATCACAACTAATATAAGAAGGCAAATAGTGGTATTTTGTTTATTTTTTATTTTACTAACAGATAAAATTTTGGATGTCGATTTTAGATGAAGCTATCATCAGTATTCGTGATCACAGTGAAAAGACTTTCATTTCTTTCTTTGGAGGTGTGTTCGTAAAACCGCTTCCAATGTAAAAAAGTTTGAAAGTTCCTGTTTAAAGCTAGGTACTAAAACGCTGATAACAAAGAACAATGTATATTTAACAAAGAATACTATGATATTTCTTAGATCAACTTCTGAGTATCTAGTGTAGTGTTGCCCAAATGTCATTTTTCATATCCCGTGGGATAGGAAGTCATAATTCGTACACGCTAAAGAGAAGAAATGAGCGCTATAAAATCAGCCACTATGGTGTTTGTTTGTAGCCTATATTTGACACAATGGCGTTACTTCGTGTGCTCTGCTACCCCCAAACCAAAAAGCTTGTGTGTGTGTTTGGGCCCACTTCTGTGTGACCAGTCAACAGCGAGTGAAGTAGTTGCCAGCATTGAAATGCTTTTTATTGACCACTTTGATCAGATCTACTTTGTCCTCTTGGCAGTTCTCTAAATGAATTTAGATTAGTTTTTATTATTATCGTCATTCAAAATTTGTGCAAAAGTATGAAATAGGGAGAAGGAATCATTTCCCACCCTATAAATTACGTATATTCTTGTTATTTATCAACAGTCGCGTCGATATAGCTATGTCCGTCCGTATGAGCGAAGAGATCTCAGAGACGGTAAGAGATAGAGGTTTAACATATATGAACGAATATTTTGTAATCAGTATTATTTTTCGATCCACGGAAGTTATAAGGAAAATAGACAATTATGACCGGACGCGTATGGATTTGGCTCTAAAATTTATACCAGAACCTGGACATAGCCCCGATCTGTACCTATCAATCGTCACTTAAATTGATTTAATGTTGTTTCGTACTCCAAGTGCCTTGTTTTTAGTAATTTGGCCTACTGTCAATCTGGGTTCCAAAGTTTCCTTATTCCGCAATAATTTTCCAAACCGATAAATAAGCTTTCTTATTTACATTCTTCTAATTCAATAAAACTGGATTTAAGTTGGTTTTAGACCGAGCATATTTCTTGTCTCTCGAGCTAAAACGATTTCTAAGCGCGTATTCAAAAATTTGAAATAATATATTAACAAGGATTTTTACAACCTGTTCGAACTAAATTTGTTTTTCTTGAGTGTTAAAATCTGTGTTGAACTTATAATTAAATTATACTTAAACCATTTCTTATTCATTTTACAAAACATCACAAGAAGAGCAACAAATTGGATTAAAGTGTGCACACACCCAAAAAGCAATTCACCACGTGCAGATTTTCCCAAAGCAAGCAGGGTTAGACTTAAGCAAACGCACACTCAGAAAAATGCGACAAAAGACACAGGAAGATTAAATAGTAAGAATTGCAGTAAGAACCCGCAACCAATTGCCGACCTGTTGATGTGGGTCGTTGAGGCGGTACCAGTTGAACCAGCAGCCGCAGCCATTGCGGCCATCACTTGGGCACATTCAAACGCTGATCTGGGTCTTCTCTGTACCAAATCGGCAGGAACTTGTAAGCGATGTATGGCAGCACCAGAGGCAGGATCATAGCTGAACGAGTGTTGTGAATGAGGTGGCGCAGCAGTGGAACTTGCACTTTGGCCAGCTGAGTATAGTGTTTCCGGTGAACTGGCATAGAACGGGGAATACGGATGCGCATAGTTGGTAGGACTCGCACTGAAAGCTGTGGGGATTGTGTTGCGCTGATGTTGAGGACTATTTCCCGCACTAATTGGTATGGCTATGGCACGACTCGTTCCTATGCCCCGATTGTACAGAGTGGGTGAAAATTGATCGACCGCCTCTTCGTAATCCTCGTCGTTATTCGGCATGGTATACAGATTTGTATCGCTAGCTGTGCCTTGGGTGGTGGGCCACAGCGATTCATCCACACAAAATGAACTCCGCCCCGAATGCGTTTTATCGTAGTAGTACAGATGGGGATTTAATCTATAAACATCGGCAGAGGAGGTGCCAATGTGAGGATTACTAAAAGCTCGTTTCCGATTCATGTTGCTGTGGCTCGGTAGGGTGGAGATCGAGGCGGGTATAAAGCTGGTAGTTTTTTTTAATTGTTTGGTAGTATTGCAAAGCGCAAAGAACAGTGTTGCAAAACAGTCGCGTAAATCAAAAAATGAAAGTAGAAGAAGAGGTAGAAGCAAATAGAGATATGTAAAGACAAATTCCAAAAGTTTTGGAATATTGAAAAAAAAAATTGGGGAATATTGGGAATAAAGCGTGGGAGAATAGTGAAAGGAGGAGAAGGAAGAGGAGGGAAAGTGTAAAAGGATTGTGCCACGCAACTGGGTCAAACAGTGTTGCGTTTCGTTGAATGACTTGCATGAGTGATTTTTGAAGGTTAATTGTGATTGATTCAAAGGGTCAGAAGTTCGAATCAGAAATCCGCAGCTAAAAAGGATGAGATATGAAATATCTGTTTCCGATGTAATTGCTACATAAGTATGTAGACGACGAGGAGAATTCAGAACACTAAACTTAGAAGAGAAAACTCCTTGAATGAAGATAAGTTGCACCGCACAAAGTATCACCTATGGCCCAGTTTTCAAAAAACGAAGCATCGGTTTGCGTCTTCACAAATGGGTACATTTGAACTCGCTCGGCCAGTAGCAAAAAAAGTATTCTTTGAAATTTCTGATCACATTTAACGTCTTTTTTCGAGCCACTCTGCCTGATTAAAATAGTTAAACATGCGCTCTTTTTCTGATCATAAATGATACTTTTGTCGAGAGAAAATGGTAAAAACACAAGCCGCGACTCTTCATAAAGAATCATTTATCTCCCTTTTTCTGATCAGAGTCGATTCCTTTTTGTTTGTTGGAAAACATGACTTAAATTTGATAAAATCACTTAAAACATATAACAAAATCCATAAGGGCTTGTTCTCAGAATAGCGGAAAATAAATATTATTTTGCATATCATTTTGACATCATAAATCGAAAATTTACGAAATCTTTAACGCTGCGTGTTGAATATCTACACGAATCGTGCGCAAAATTCTGTTGCCTTTATATAAATAAAAAATAATATATTAAAAAGCACACGAAAATGTAGAATTTCTACACGTTTCGACCGAGATTTTCAACCCATTACTTTTGTGTAGCTTTTCTGCACGCGAGTGTGGCTTTCTGAGTTCTACACGCCACGTGAAGGTTTTCAGCACGCGCGTGTGGCTTTCTGAATTCTACACGCTACGTGTAGGTTTTTGGCACACCGCGTTTAGTTTTCTCAATTCAACATGCGTCGTGCAGAAAAGCTACAAAAAAGTAATGGGTTGAAAATCCCGGTCGAAACGTGTAGAAATCTCACATTTTCGTGTAGCTTTTGCATTTTTTTCTCTGTGTACATTTTGATCCGAAAAATGCACTATTTCATTTATAACTTAAGGTCTTCTCCATTATTTTGAAGATTG
This sequence comes from Lordiphosa stackelbergi, assembly GCA_018904235.1. Taxonomy (NCBI): domain Eukaryota; kingdom Metazoa; phylum Arthropoda; class Insecta; order Diptera; family Drosophilidae; genus Lordiphosa; species Lordiphosa stackelbergi. The sequence continues at coordinate 4,819 of JAEIFU010000259.1, read as the reverse complement.
TTTCTCATTTCATATCAAATGCATCTTGATCTAATTATTTAACTTTGAAAAAAATATTTTATGAAATATTTAAGAAAAGTTCAGGCACAGCTGCCCCCACCTTTTTGGAAAGCTGGCTACGCCCTTGATAGCAGGCGATTGCAATGTTGTAATGGCTTTACGCTTATCACCGCCTGATATCTGCATAATTGACCTACTCCAAGTCACAGATGTGTCTCAAACGGGAAATAATTTGATCCTAGTTCAACGACATGAACCAGAACTTTGATGCAACGCGTTGCCGCTACCGCCATCAACATATCTGTGTTGCTGTTGAGCAGCATAGTTGTTTAATTAAATTTGGCAAAACACTTTCAAATTCTTTTGTGTGACCGTTTCTGTTACGGGATCCTTTTGACTTTTACATGGGCACGCTGTAAATTTATGTAAACGCTTAATTAGTAAAGTGCAATTTAACGTGCTAAATTTTGCGCGATTCTGAGAACAGGCCTTAAACATCCCATTAACTCATATCTGGAATTATATAGTGGATACAAGAAAGCTTGCTTTCTAACTATATTTTCCAATAACAAAATTAAATCTCTTGAAGTTCTGTGACACCGACGGTAAGCCAACCGAGGCCAAAATCTCGAAAGATTTCCAGGACCAACAGGATGGATGAAATGGATTTAAATTTATAAAGCTAGAAAAACTTTGCGATGACCGTTGGACAGAGCGTTAAAAATAAGAGAAAATAGATGACAAAGATCCACATTTTCAATGCAAAAATCAACCGTTATGTTTCATTTTCGTTTTGTGCGAGGTGCATAATTTGGGCCGCACAATTTAATTTCTTATTGCGCACACTTGGTTGAGTAACTATTTGTAATAAATTTTTAAATATGCCAAGTGGGCCAGTGCTTTCAGCTGTCGAGAAAGGCCAGATTCTGACGCTATAAAAATGATAAGTGCTCATTTCGTGAAATTGCCTAAAAAAATTAACAAAGTTGTGCGAAATTTTTGGAAAAAAAAACAAAATGAATGTGGAATATGAGATTTGAGGAAGGAACCCTGAACTTTTCTAAAAGAAATTTTGGAGGAGGATCATTGATTGGCTGCGTTCTGCGAATGTGGATGCTTGAAGCTGGCATTTTTAAGCACTCTTATGAACTCCAGGAGTACGTGAAATGAATTTATTGCCTTTTCTTTGCGGTCGAAGGTGTTAAAAGTTCATTTTCCAACAGGACAACGCATCAATGCACGCAAAACAAGGCAATAATGTTCGATTTATGGAGTGACCCGCGTGGTCTCCGGATAGAAAACCTGTGGGATTTGCTAGTTGCTGGATTTATGCTCAAAACCTTAAGTATCATCCGATCTTTATCATTTCTTCGGCAAATCGATACATATTGCTAATGACTAACTATCTCTAGAAGGCACGAATCATCTATCTACAAAACTGTGGAGAAGAGGTAATGACTTTTTCAAAATTGTGGGGGCGGGAGGGGGCGCGTGGGCGAAACGGCCATTCTAGCGCGGAAAATATACTTGATCTGCCTGCAAGTATAAGAAGCATTTGTCCCATACATGCCAAACCTCTATCTCTTACCATCTCTGAGATTTGTTTGTTCATACGGACGGACGGACGGACATGGCTATATTGACTAGGCTGTTGATGCTGATCAAGAAAATATATATACTTTATAGGGTCGGAAATGATTCCTTCTGCCTGTTACATACTTTTGCACAAACTTTATATATTCTATGTACCTTCGGTACAAAGTATTAAAATTGTTTCTCCACAGACTCAATCAAATTCTGATTTCCATTTTCCGTATTGCCGACTGAAATTAAAGGCACCTAGCATTTTTAAGCTCAAATTATTAAATATCCAGTTGTGATGTGGCATTTCTCCAAAACAGATACGTACACGGAATTCTTTCTAAATCATTATCCTCACACAATCCTTCTATGAACTCGAAAATGTCAAACTTAAAATTTCTTTCCGTTTATTTTTCAAACAATTAGAGACGGTAATAGTAGCCAGCGATAGCTGCCAGACCAACCACAGAGTTAGGTTCAGCGTTGCGCATTTGATTTAGGCGATGATTTATCCATGTGGAAGTTTGATTCTGAGGACTTTGGTCCTCTATATTATCCAAGTCCTGTGAATCGTTTTCAGATATATCACTTGAGGAGGCAGAATCAACCGGTTCAGGTAAAGTGACCGAAGAAGTAGCAAGCTCGGTGCCCGAAGTCTCCTTAAGAATTTGGTTAGTTTCCTTAAGACGCGCTTCTTCCATTTCGCTGGGGTAAATTTTCGAGGAACAAGTAGACATTTCTAACTGAAGATTGGACATAGAAATAAGCCAGACTTTTGTTTGTATAAACTCACCTAATTGATTTACCTAATTTTGAATATTTTCTAGTTTTCAACTTTGTCTGAAATATATTGAGTGTACTACTGTTAGTTGTTAGTTGAACGAGTTTTATTTTTGAAGTAAAAAGAACCGGACTGTAGTTATTGATGTGAAACATCTACAGGGTCCGTCCGCAAAAGTAATAGGACTGATTTTCGTCCGCCGTGACTGTACTGCGTAGCGTGCGCGCACCGACTGGACTCGGTGGAGGGCGTTCCTAGCTAACGAACGAGCGGCTGGTCAGTTGTCTCCGAGCACCTGGAAAGTCAGGACAGGAATTTTCGCGTGACCTGTTTCTGTGAGTGGTGCAAGCCGGCAAGAGGTACGCGATTAAATTCTGTGTGAAACTCGGTAAATCTGCGACAGAAACGCATGCTTCATCATGAAGCATGTTTACCCTGATGTTGCTTTAGCAGGAAGTGGTGTGTTTTGGTGGCACCACGGAGCATTTGAACATGCGCAAGATGCGCGCGAAGATGGTCCCAAAAAGTGAACTTGAAAAGTTACTTCTTGTGAACAGGTACCAGACCAAGACCGGTATCCTAACGCTTCCGCAGCCGCCCTACAGTCTGACACGGCCGATGAAAGGCAAGCATTTTGAGACGACAGAGGGGATCCAAGCAGCATGCACCGCTGCTCTCAAGGCAATTCCGGAGAATACCTTCCGTGACGCCTTCAATGCTTGGAAATCGCGCTGGCAGCGCTGCATCGACGTAGAAGGGGCCTAATTTGAAAGTTTTTAAAGAACTGTAACGATTGGATCAATAAATTTTTTAATTAATTCACTCCTATTACTTTTCGGACTTTTCGGATTACAGAATCCATTGCCTTTTGGATTTCGGTCATGTTTTTAGCAAGTGAGTTTTTATGTGGCAGTTTAACTGCGAATAAAAATAGTTTCAATTTATTCCTAAACGTAAAATTTGAACTGCATTTTTATTTCAAAATTTTGTACTTTTAGTTTTCCACAAAGCCAAACTCCTTCATAAAATATACAAAATTATATGAATAACTTCCAGATTTTCTACACATGTTGTTTACATGTTTTTCCAGTGAAATCTTATGCAACATTTGCGGTAACATCAAGTCGATGCGCTCCAATTCTCAAAACATAAACAAAGATGAAGCTGTGGGCCCCTAGATGGAAGCGCAAAAATTGTCAATTAATTCTTGTAAAATGTTTGCTAAAAACATTTCCGCTTTAAAGTTTTGTGTGTAATAATGATGATGATGTTGATGATGGCGATGACGTTGGTGAAAATGGAAATGCCCAATCGCATTTCTAAAAAGAAAAACTAATAAATAAAATCCAACGAGGCATGGTAGATCTTGCGACAACTTTTCCCCCAAAACACACATGGAGGCTAAAGCAGAGATTTTTAGTTTTCGCAGTTGCAGTTTGTATTTTTTTCAGCACTCAGTCACTCATGACATATCCGGGTAGAAAACAACAACAACAACAATTGCAACAGAGACAGCGCAGCCAAAGCCACAATAAACAACAACTTTTCTTTTGTCTGCAACTCTGCCACCAAAAGAGGCTGTGGGGCGAAACCAACCAAGTTTGTTTGTTGTTTTTGTGGTCTTTTTTTTTTGCTGCTTAATTGATAATTTTATAAAAATTTACAAAAATATTTTTGTAAATCAGTTAAAAAATTAAATGTTGTTGTCGTTGTTGAAGTGGCCAACTGACTAGGAAATAAAAGTTCACAAAAATTAGGTGAATGGAGGAGCTTTGCTAGCTGCGAAAACGCTGCTGGCTGCATCGCAGATTAGTTGAAAAAAGAAAATTTCCAGTTTCCTCAGAGGAGTTGAAGCTAAAAGTGGCAAATTAATCGCTTGCCGTTTGGTTTTTGTGTTTTATCTGCACATTTTCATCGGCTGCCGACTTTTACCCACCACAAAAAAAAAACATAAAAAAATCAAACAAATAAAATTTATTTGCCAATTGTTTTCAATTATTTTACGTAATGTGTTTAGTTTGTTTTCTTTGGTTGATTTGACAGCACAATTAGCTTGTAAGGACAGCAAATAGATTGCATAAGTAGAGAGAGAAAAAGCAGGACCACAAAATAACAACAAATGCGAATGCAAATTTACCAGAAATGCTTAGAAATGGGTTTGATTATGCTAATTATTATTTACAAGTTAGTTGCTTATGCAGGAGTTTTATTAATCAGCATGATAGAGACAGACAGACAGAGAGAGAGAGAGAGAGAGTTTGTATGATTGATAGAGAGAGAGGGAGATGTTTGCTTGGCAAGTGTAGGGAAAGGGAAGTTTTACATTTACTCACACTCAAGACACATAGAAGAACAAGCCACATATTTGGGATTAATACTTCAATTTTCTTACCTGCAATGAGAGAAAAGTAAAAATATTTTGTTAGAAAAATCAATTTTAAAATGTTTAAACATAAG